>JANHGB010052339.1:0-11771 GCA_026283785.1 Coracopsis vasa | reverse complement strand
CTGGCCACCGCCCGCCGTGGCTCACCGGGCCGGCTCTGCCTGCCCAGCCCGGGGCTGGCGACACCGAGCCCCCAACACCGCCGCCGCCCGCTCCCCGCCGTTCGAATCAACAACAAGATGGCGGCGCCCGAGGGGGCAGGCCCCGGCGCTGGCCGTCATAGCAACCGTCCCGCCCAAAGCCCTCCCCGCCACCTCTTGAACCAATCCTGAACCGAGCCCCGCCAGACTGTGGCGCTCCAGGCGCGCTGATAGGCTGAGTTTGCCGTCACTCAAGAGCAGAGCCACCCCGCCCCTTTCCGTGCGCGGACTGCCTCCTGATGGCCGCGCACGTTAGGCACACGTGACTTCCCTGAGGGCCCCGCCTCCCCGGGGGCTGCGCCGTCCTATTGGTTAGCCGCGGCGGGGGGGTGCGATCGGCCAATGGGCGCGGGCGGCCCTGCAAGGTGCGGCCTGCTGGGGGCGCGCTGCCCAGGACGGATCTCGGGGCAGCCCCGTGCCTTGCCCGGCCTTCAGGCACTGCCGCGGCCCCGGTCGGTGCGGAGCGTCCTGCGGAGTTCGGCCGGGCTAAACCCCGCCTCCCCCGCTGCGGCCTGTCCACAAACAGTTCCTCCGCGGGGCAGCGCCCGGAGCTTGTTCACCGCTCCTGCCTAGTAAAGGGTTTAACTCCCGGGCGGTCTCGGTTCCTGTGGCTCGGGATGCGGGAGCCTCGGGCAGTCTCACCTCCTCGCTATGAAGTTTCACGGCTGGCTACCACCCGCTCCCCACATTGGTCTCTCCCCACTTCTCCGCCAGCGCTCCATTTCCCTGGCGCTGGCGCGGAGGCATCCCGCGGCGCGCCCCTTTGAAATTCAAAGAGGTGGTTTCCCACCTTCCCGCGCCCGGCTCCAGAGCGTTCAAAGCGCCGTTTGCCGGGCCCTGCTAACTCCTTCAGCGCGTCCCGCCTGCCTGCCTGCCTGCGCGCTAATTCACTTTTCCTCCCAGTTAGGAAAGCCGGCGGCTCCACCTCCGACTGCTGGGAGCGCTGGAGCAAGGGAGAGGAGTACTAAAAATTACATTTAAGAAGGATAATATTTGCACTCCCTACAGCTAGGTTTCTTTTACTCAAACGGGACTTCCTCCATAAGATGACTCACTGGGTTTCAAAAATTAAGTTTTTTCTCATCTTTTCTGCAGAACTTTCAGGTGCAGCACGATACCATCACAGCCCTGTGAAATGTGAACTTGTGTTAATTTCACTTAAAATCAATTCTTTCACTTTGCTACATTAATTCTCTGTATTAACTTGGAATTTTTAAAAAAAAGAATAAAAATAAGGCTACTTTACTGCTCCTGTTCTATTTCATTGCTAATTCTCCCATCTCCTCTGACCAATATTCCCAGTGGCACAGCTGAATATGCCACGAGGCTCCTGGGTCTAAAGTTTAGTGCTCTGCAAGTCCTCACAGCCTTTGCTCTGTCTTCATCTTTTGCGCTAATACCTCATCCTGGGGAGTTTGAGCCAAAATCTGTTCTTGGAGACAGGGGTGTAAACCCAAAGTCACTGTGCTGTGTGTGCTGGTTCGCACTCTTGTCCCAGCTGCTGGGCATCGTTCTCGCAGCAGACAGAGGCTGAAGGCCTTGCGGGGCAGGAACCGGCAATGACTTGCAGGGACAGTTGTCCATTAGAAGTGCACCCAGATAACTTTATTAGTATCCCTATGAGTCACAGCAGAACTGCTTCAGGATGCCAGAACAGCAGTGGAACCATTTAGCTGCTGTAATGCCTAAACCATTTAAATATCTGAATAATTTACCCTTGGTCTTCCTGAAACTAAGCTGTGGCTCCTCCCTAAGGATAAAAGAATACAGTGAGTATCTGGAGCAGTGAGTCCCAAACACGTTAATCAGACCACTGCCTAAATACTTTTAAGGACATTCATATATACTTCCCATATTCTATACTGGATATACTATACGGAGTAAGGTTTCCATGGCCAGGGGTTGCATTAGTGGCCTGCACAGGATACTGCCAATCTATACTAAATCTTACTGGAAACATGATAAAAAAATTAAGCTTTCCAAGAAACAAAAGATATTCATTAATGAAACTATTCTGCATTAATTATAGATACTAGAATACATGTAACACAGCTATCAAATAGTAATAGCTGTGTCCTTACTGTAAAAAGAGCCTTTAAAAACAGCAGTGTGAATATTTCAGTTATATATATTGAACCAGAAAATACCTCTTCATTTGAACCAGGAAAGAACTGACCTTGAAAACTCTGGGAAATTACATATAAAAAGCTTAGAAAACATCAAAACATTTCATCCTGGGGCTTTGAAATCTTAACATTACTTTTCCTGAACTAAAAATAAGATTCAAATATAATAAAACAAAAGGATCAAAAAAAGGCACAGTCAAATAGAGGAGAAATATTTTAAGCTATTAAATAAAGCACTTAAAATTACTTGAGCTGCCTATTTTCCTCATTTTTCGTTGTGAAGACTTCCTGAGATTTTGATATTGCATTCCTTTCTTGAATAGGACAAGTTTCAGGCTCCAGAAATTCACAGAAAATAAACAAGCAAACAAGTCCTTCCTAATCTAAATGAAAATTTGTACCTTAGGAAAAACCCTTATAGCTGTGTCACCTTGGCCTGGTGAAGGACTACCAAAATGCTCTGTGAAGCTCCATTGTACTGCAGTGTTCTTGACAGTGCAGCTTTCCCCTTCACTCATTGTTCTCCCTTCACCATATGAAGCTCTCCAGTTTCTTTGTTTAAGGCTGCTTTTACAAAAGCAATTATAAAGAACACTGGTTTTGAGCTTTGAGTATTCTTCAGACAATGAAGGTTACAATAACTTTTTTTTTTTTACACGGATGCTGAGCAAAAGGCCTAACCTTGCTGCTTCACAGCTCTGGAAACAATTGATCTGCTAGTGCTTTCTGAAAGGATGAAGCTAGCTGAAGCGAATGCGGGATCACATGACCTAGAGGTATAATCGACCACTATCCATGTGAGTACTTCAGTGGTCCCCAGCCTTGTGATGCTTAACATATTTCTCCTGTGAACATGCTAATGAAGATGGCTAAGAATAAGAAACTGAATTACAAGATGCTCAACAACAGACTGACAGATAAAAATGCAGATGGACATTTAAGGCCTCTAAGAGGAGGTTCCCACTGTAGTTGATTTCAAAGGGAATTAGGTGCCTAAAATTTATAATCTATTGGTAGCTAGATCCACAAAAGTGCAATCATTATTTAAATACACAGCTCCCCCATTTTTTAAAGGGAATTAAAGATTGTGTAGACTATGAGGACCTGCAGGTTGCGGGTGGACACTGTAAGAAGTCTAAGCAATTTTTCCAAGATCCATGCCCAAGTGCTACCTTGATCCCACAAATTCCACATGGCAATTCCCAGCATCGGCTCACTCTTCTGCAAGCTCTTTTCTAACAGAGAGCTCTGTAGCAAGTTGGGTTAAGCTAAATGATTTGAAAAGGCTCACAAGAACAACATAGTCCTAGAATGTTACTGTATTTGGTATGTGGTTGCCTGGCTGCCCTATGTGAAAGGAATGCCCTAGAGTTACAGGCCAGAGCAGCATTTCAACAAGAGAAATCAGACTAAACTGACAGTAAGACCTAGATGATAGACCTACAATGTACACCTTGCATATAGGACAAACTGGCATGGCTGATAGTACACAGATAATTTAACATCTTTATTTAGTTTGATTTTCACTGACTCGTATGGAAATCAGCCCTTTTTCTTACAGAAAAAGGACGTGATGCTATGTTCTAACCAGCATGTAACTTCTCTATTTTACAAATTAAAGCAGAGTCTCATCTACAGGTAGACACTGTAACAGTTCTGTATTTAAGTATTTTCCACTTCCATCAATGTGCACATAATTCTGGAAGTTGTCTTGGATTCACTTTGTGAAGTGAATCCAAGATAATAAATATCCCATTTACAGTAATTATTAGTCTAAAAAGACCACTAGAACTGGGACTGAGAAAGAGTGTTCTTGTATCAGAGGGTCAAAAGCCACTGGGATTTTTGTTCATATGGAGTGGGTTTTTTTTCTGGGATTATCTGGAAAGGTCATTTAATAAACATCCTGCTAATATTCCTGTGGAATATTTTAGCTAAGACTTTCATCTTTTACTACTGAGCCTGTAGTTCTAGGAGGATGCAGAAGTGGTTTATGGCCTTTGAGACGTATACATAGTGTGCAGCCCAGATGATGCTGTGGATCCTTCAAACTCGATATGATTGTTGAGGATTACAGAGAATTAGATCTGATGATGCAGGTGACCATTTCCAGCCTTATATTCCTGTGCGCTTCCCTTTTCATGTTTGATCTGTTATCTTCTCACATCTTCTATTTTTGTGCAAGAGATGATTCTTCACACAACACTTTTATGTGTTTAGCTCAATTTTCAATTTTCAATTAGCTCAATTTCAGGGCTAAAGCACTCATCAATGAAGAAGGTCTTCATTACAACCATTACAGCTGCTGCTTTTTTTTTTTCCTACACCCCACAGGGACAGATCTCACAGCCATAGAAATTAAATCAGTAGCAGTTGATTCAGAGCATTTGGATTTGATTCTCCAAAATGCTGAACAAACTATCCCTTCTCCAGCAATTTATATAAATACATGCTTAACCTCAAACATGGTAATAATCACAGCCTTCAAAGAAAGCTTTACTTTGCATATGAATATAAACTATGGTTTAAATTTACTTTAGTGAGAGCTGCATAGACTAGTGAGAGTACTCCAGTAGCACGATAAAAGCCTGTAACACTCTTTTAAATACAGATCTATAAATCTTTTGGTAATCATGCCAAGCCAATCACTAATGTGGTGGTTTAATGGAAGAAGAAAAAAATCACTTACTTAAACAAATGAATCTCAGCCTTGGAGTTCAAGACCTACTGGGTTTCCTATACTCTGAACTCTGCTAAATTATGTACTCTGTATTTTTCAGATTTTCTGTTTCCTGGAAATAAAAAAAAAAAAAAAACCACACCAAAAACCAACAATACCACCACAATTTTAAATTACATGTATATAAAGTAAATGTAACATGTCAATGTGTGAGCCACATTTACTTGCTACATCTGTTGCTGTCCCACCTAATTCTTGGCAAAGTAGAAAACTACTGGTCAAAATGTATTTTAACAATTCATTTCATAATTTGAGAAGCATTTAATTTTGTAAGATGTCTTCCCTAAGTACAGATGGGAATTAATAGTCTGATGTCAAGTAAAATATAGCTTGGTAAGGTTTTTGTATAGCATGCATAAGAAAAAATCTGCTGATGTTCCAGGGAATCCTTTGGTGATGCAGCACTTCTCCCAGGGTACACATAATCTGTTCCATCCATCAGATTTAAAAATATGTGCTAGCTGTACACAAAGAAAGCTTCCTCTGCATCCGAGACAAAAAACTCTGCTAGAGAAGCTTTATCATTTTTGAACCTTTAACCCAAATTTGTGTGGACTTCATGCTCCACAGTCAGCTTGAAAGTGTGGGAAATATGTTCAAGTGCTGATCAAAAACTAGCGTTAAGATGTGCATGCATGGTTACAGCAAATGCTATCAGTGGCATGCAGGATGTTTTGTTTGGTGTGTTCCCAAAGGTTTGTATCACCATGTTAAGTTTCTAGTATAAGCTGTACTATTGGCTTCCTTAAAGATGGGAATTGTGTGCTACCTATATAGTATCTTTGCAAATAATTCACATGTCATCCTCAAGAGAATTACTTTTGACAGAAATGTGGAATTTGTAACTGCAAGTTTCATGTTCAGCTCAATTATAACATAAAATATCTAAGGGAAAAATAAGTGTAAGCATATGTCATAAAAATTGAAATGCTTTTAAAGGGGAAAGTCCTCTGCATAAATTTATGTAACCCTTGAGAATAAAGTAATCTATCCTTTCTAAGTGAAATGACAGAAATAACTTTATAGCTCCAGAAATGTCCACTTGTGAATGATTTTTGGTGAAAAAAGACATCACATTTTACAGATATTCAAAACTCTGGTATTAAATGTTCCATAAAATGTAATTGAAAAAAATATCTAATATAATACACGTATTTATTAATTTTTTTAAAATCATAAGCAAAAACTTTCAAAAGTGATGGATTCAGTATCTAAAAAGTCCTTCACACAAAACCTTGAAGAGTTTATGGACCCATTTCCAAAGAATCCTGAAACAGTCCCATTTTTAGTCAACTGTACACAAAGGCAAATATTTCTGCAGACATGACTACATAATAATAAAGACAACCAACAACCAACTGTCCTGTGTCATGTGGAAAATTAGTTCCTGTGATTTTTTTTAAGGAATATAAAAGCTTTGAACAAACTCCTTAACCTCAGGAAACACTGCTGAAGATATTTTCTCAGCTTCTTCATTAAGCTTTATATAAGATTTTCTCTCATTCTCCTCCTACTTGTCTTTTAGAGAAATGACATATCTTTTCACATCTTTGCCTACTCATTTTTTACTACAAACACAGTTTTTAATAAAATTAGTCATTAAGTATTGTTTTTCAAACCCAAAGAAGTTGTCAGCTTTACCATTCGTTAAGAGCCAGTTTTGTGCTGGTCTTCGGTAGTTATATCCAATTCCATGGATTTCTTTTTAGATTTTTCCATTGTATTTATAACCTTCATAAGCAAAGTCATGTTCAGCATATTTAAACCACTTCTTAACACAAACATATATCTAAAATTATTTAGTTCCACCTTCTCTGCCTTTAGACAACGAATTCTGATTAGTTTGGACACAAAGGAGGAGCAGCTCTGAATAATTCTCCGAACAATGATTTTCCTCATTGTCTGAGATCCATGTGAGTAGAGGGGTTGCAGGCATATGCTTTCAATCATATCACAACTCAAAACTTAGCGTTTGGAGCTGAAAAGCTTCCTTCATGTGAATCTGAAGTTGTCAGAAACCATTTCTTTCATAACTGACAGAGAGTAAATGAATGCTAACTTCTCCAACCCCTGATCATACAGAAACATGAGGTAATATACTTCTTCATTCAGAGAGCTCTGCAGCTACTGTTTTTTAAAATCTATCAGGCAATGGCCTCAATGTAAAGTCTTTGAATTTTCTCCACAGCTTCTATGATGGGGTGAAGGACCTGCATCAGTTTTCTGCAGGTCAGGTCTTTTTACAAATATTCATGGAATCTTTTCATTTTTTAACTCCACATGGTAGTGTGTGGAACACCATCCACACAAGGGCTCACTGAAGAGATAAGATCACTAATTAAATAGTCTGACATACAGACTGTATTCCCGCACGAGCCTTAGGCAATATTTCAATTACTGTGAACTTGAAGGCAAACTTGGCAGTATTTCAAGGTGGAACCCACAAGTTTGTCTGCACTGAACCTCCAGAGACTCTGAACAATTAATAGTAGTGCCTTTATACAATCTGGAGCAGAGCAATGTCTTACTTTTCAGTCATCTTTAAAGTCACAGAAGCTAAGAGCCACCCTAATGTGTCTCTCCTTTTTTTTCATGGTTATTCTCAAGGCCTTAGGCCCACGTGCAGAATCCCTCAGAGCCCCATACCTTCACCAATCATACCCCTGCTGCACAAAAAGGAAACCATCAGGTGCCCAATACTATACTACCCTGTTCTGTAGTATCCATCTGTCTCTCAGGACCTGCACAATTCCTTATGGCCAGTATCCATCAAAGTAACTTCAAACCTGGAAATGTTACAGGAAGTCAATATGGTGGATGGAGACAATTAAAATGATGAAAGGATGTATCTGCTATTATAATTTCTGGTAGAGTTGGAAAAAAACAAGAAGCCTTCAAGCACACAGATTGCTTTTTATTTAAAATTGAGATTCTGTGTTTATTATGAACCCACACAAACACTGCTAACGATAACTTGATAAAGAGCTTGCCTCTGTAAGGATGGATACCTTAGCAATTTGCTACAAAAATTCAACATTTTGAAAAAATCGAGTCATTCATATTTCAACATTTTAACTGTCCTCATTTTTTTTTTAATTTGCCTGCACTTGCACATACATGATTCTTATAAATGTAAAAGACACAACTACCTCGGTGTTGCTCACTTTTCCTTCTACAGAATTCTAAGCTAATAATATCAGTTCCTTTCAGAGAATGTCTTAAACTAGAATTGTGTTTTTCTTAAAACTTCTTATAGTATTAAACAGTCACCAGCTAAAAGGAAGAATCAGGAGCAGCTGTAATTTGATAACCAATTATTCTGATGCACTTGTTTTTAACAGATTTCAGTTAATTCAGGCAGAGGATGATAACTATGAAGTTGTGATTTTGAAATGTGAGAAGCTCTGCATTGTCACATTAAAAATAAAACACAATTTATATGTTTTATGTAACAGTTCGAAGAATGAGGTAACTATTTCTTTGAGCTAAAAATGAAAATCTAATATTGCAATTGTGGGAGATTGAGCTTCTGCTAAAGTTAAAAAAAAAAAAAAAAAAAAACAACAAAAAACTACATTATTTGGATCTGGGATATAAAATCTCTGGAGGGAGTTTTATCCTGAAACAGTAAATAGAATTTGCCAAGCAGTCACCCAAATCAAAATAAAGTTTATGCAAGCCAGATCATATTCTCATATTATGGAGACCACAAAATACTACAAGAAATGATCCTGGAAGCAGAAAAGCAGACATTCTTCAAATCAGTCTACAAAAGCAGCACTAAAGCCACTTGGTCAAACAATACAAATGAAATTATGAGCCAATATTTGAAAGAAGATGCAAGGCAGTAAAGGCAAAAAGAAGAAAGATCCTTAGCTCAAAGATCACTTCATAGGCACAAGGCACAGAACTGCAGCAGCAGATGAAAATACTAAGAGCCTTGATGCAAAAGATGTTCTGGTTTCAAAGTAGTGCATTGGCAGTATGGCGCGAAAAGCAGTTTAGTTTCAAAAGAAACTCATGTTTTAAAACTTATATTGATAGCACTCAGGATTATAAAAATACTGTCCAGATTATAAAACAATGTGAACTTAATATGAGAGTAAATGAACTGGCAAAGCATTTGCACCAGTACTTTAGGGGAAAGTTATCTATTAGGATATTTTAAAATGAATTAGTATCTCTACTGAAGGAAGGCTAAGATTATTTTCTTTTTTCATGCAAAAAATACATTGTTTTTATGCTGGTAGCCACCCTTCCAAAAATACTGAGTACAACTATGTATGTTCAATTTATCTTTCAGGTGACTCCTGCACTGCTATTCCCATCACATTCCATAGCCAACATGCTGAAAATTCAAGACAGATGTATGTGTATATTTTATCATAAAGATACTAAAATCCTCACAAGAAATATTTTCATGAGTGAAAAGTGGAAGAACAGCATGGCCAGAAGATCTGAACATCTATGAAAAGGACCAGAATTGCTGGGCTAAACATACAGAAATGTAGGCTGTGTTAGGGAAAACTCTCACACAACAAAAGATGCAGGTAAGACTGAAACTATCACATACATACACTACTTTCCAGGCTGAAGTCTCCTAAAGTCTTGCCTAAAGTCTTAATTCACTGACGAACTTTTACATAAAATACTCCTGAACAGGAGTATTCCTTGAGTATGTCCAGCTAAGCAATCCAGATTTCTTTAAATGACTGCCAAATCTCCAGCGTTATTTACATCTCCACCACACATTTTATCATCGATTTCATATTTGCTTCCTCATATCATTGTTGAAATGTTGAAAAAACATTGAACCTAATACCATTCTGAGTAGTGCTTCACTAGAAAATCCACCAGTTGATGATGACTCACCACTGGCAAGCACTTAGAATCTATCATGTATCTAATCCTTAGTCCATTTATCCAGTACTTCTTTGCTGTGCTATAAATCGGTTTTTTTCCCAAATTATTCACTGTACTTATTATAAAAATCTTTACACAGTCCGTATCACCTCTGCTATGAAGAGAAGCTAAGATAGTTGGGCTTGCTCAGCCTGGAGAAGAGAAGGCTCAGGGAAGATCTTTACCAGCCTGCCAGTACCTAAAGGGCCTACAAGAAAGCTGAAGAGGGACTTTTTACAACGGCATGTAGGGACAGGACAAGGGAGAATGGCTTTAAGCTGACAGAGGGGAGATACAGATATTAGGAAATAATCCTTCTCTGTGAGGGTGGTGAGGGAGTGGAACAGGCTGCCCAGAGAACTTGTGGATATCCCACCCCTGGAAGGGTTCAAGGCCAGGTTAGATGGGGCTTTGAGCAATCTGGTGTAGTGGAAGGTGTCCCTGCCCACGGCAGGAGGGCTGGAACTAGATGATCTTGAAGGTCTCTTTCAACCCAAACCATTGTGTGATTCTATGATTCTATCTATTTCCTTAAAGTCACATCAATGACAATAAATTCTATTCCTATTCTTCAGCATT
Source organism: Coracopsis vasa (assembly GCA_026283785.1). Taxonomy (NCBI): domain Eukaryota; kingdom Metazoa; phylum Chordata; class Aves; order Psittaciformes; family Psittacidae; genus Coracopsis; species Coracopsis vasa. The sequence goes on along the minus strand of JANHGB010052339.1, from coordinate 1,346 downwards.
TTTATCAGATAGCACATTATTTCAGTTGGTTTTGATTTCAGGATAACCAGAATATACTTACATAACTATCTCCTTTGCCCTTTTGAATTACTGGGTTGGTTTTCAACTGTCTGGAACTTCCCCCATATTCAAATGTGCATTGAAATTAATACCAGCAGACTGGCCAGCTTATTCAGCTCTTTTCAAGCTCTAGGCTCCAGCTGTTGACATCAGCAGTGGTATCTGCTCTACTTCAGTGAGCTGTGCAGAAAGTTCTTCCTTGCTTTTATGTAACTCCTCTACATCAACCTTTCCAAATACGGAATAGGAAGTTGTTGAGCATTTCCTGAGTAATTATCTTCACTTTAGCCATATCCAGTTTCTTAATGGCCTGTCCCACCAGTAGGATCATCTTTGTTCCAAAGTAACTGAAAAAAAACCCTAAAATTCTTTTACCCGTTTTACTGGCAGCCAGGACTTTTTGCAGTTCCTACTTTATTACAAATTTTCTATGCTCTAAGTTGAAGATTACTTACTTCTCTCTCTTTGGCTTTTCTTCCATCTCATAGACTGCTTTTCTATTTCTCTTATCTTCATTGCATCACTGGATTAGGGTAAGCTTTTAAGAAAATTAGTCCTCTTCCTGATACAGAATCATAATTTCCAGGATTTAATCGGAACACCTACTTTCTAATAACTCTTTCTGAAGGAGCCAAATTTATTAAACTTCAAGTTCAGTCAAATGTATCCATTATAATAACGTTCAAAATATTGTTGCTTCATGGTGAATTTATGTATTATAAAATTACTCCTTTTGATTTTAAAACCTCTAATGGTGATTAAAGGTTCTTGCTCCATAAATTCTCCTATACTTGCTTTTAAAAGCCATTATACCTTTTCCTATCCACACTTTACAGTCAGATGTTTTCTATTTCTATTAAATGCTCTCTAATAGATTCTTTCTGGATGTATTTTCTACCCCTTACATGGAGTTCTCAATACTATGCTAGAGATACCCTAAAGTATGCCTCTTTGAAGTCAAATAGTAATTCAAACGGAAAATGGAGGGATGAGGTTGCATGCAGAACTCAGTAGACACTGTTAACAGTATCTGTGCTACTTTCTTAAAAGTATCTGTGCTTTCTTAAAAGAAAGCTGTGCTACTATATCACAGTTTTCAAACATGGATGCCTGAAGTTAGGCACCAGAACAAAGGATATAAAATAAGCTATGCATAGAATAATAGAACAATCATAGAATAGTTACGGTTGGAAAGGACCTTAAGATCATCAAGTTCCAACCACCCTGACTTGGGCAGGGACACCTCACACTAAACCATGTCACCCAAGGCTCTGTCCAACCTGGCC
>JANHGB010052338.1:0-16535 GCA_026283785.1 Coracopsis vasa | reverse complement strand
AGGGAAGTTGTGAATGCTCCATCCCTGGCGGTGTTCAAGGCTGGGTTGGACAGAGCCTTGGGTGACATGGTTTAGTGCGAGGTGTCCCTGCCCATGGCAGGGAGGTTGGAACTTCATGATCTTAAGGTCTTTTCCAACCCTAACTATTCTACGATTCTATATGTGACATCCAAATCTATCAGTCTTGCACATCATTATGGGCACATTTGCCTTAACCTGTACCTACGCAGAGCAAGGCAGCACTGCTCTAAGTCTTGGTAATTTCCAAAGGAAAAGAGTCATGTTCCCTCTAGTTTCTCTTAAAGGAAGGTGCCCTGTATTTCCAGAAGGAGAATCAATCAGATAAATACCTTTCACCATATAGCGTTGACACAAGGACATGAAGATTCACCCATAAATTTTTCCTTCCAAAACTAGCAATGTTGGTCATCACTCAATTGAGACACTTCCTGCCCTCTCTTCTTCCTCCACATACAAATGTTGTGAAGCATCTGTTAATTCTCTATGGTGAAAGCTATTATACAGTCCTCTGACTGATGTTGTCAGGAAAGGTAGAGCCAGAAAACATTATCAACAGCTCAGAAGCATAAGAATTTTATGGATTTACAGTGTGTACTACCTAGATGATTTAATATCTTTAACCAACACACTTTCACATACGTAACATATATGGTGCTGAAAGTGATGGTGGCAGAAGTACTGTTAACATGGAGATTGTGATTTAGCTCATTATCAGCACATAGCACTTCCTAGGAGGCTGGCTAGAAAGTGTGACAGGAAACACACCTCACTGAGAGGCTGAAGAACAACTATTTAACTATCAGTCAACTGGGAAGAATTAAATGGCTAAGGCTATCAGAAGCGGGGATAATGGGTCGTACAAGTGCTTTTCAGATAGGCTTGAGAGTGGTGGTCTGGTGCTTAACCTTCTGTCAGGTAGAGCAGGTCTGGCTGGAAAACCTAAAGTACAAAAGCAGCTTGTTCTTTTCTATGACTTCTGTTTCTTTAGCTTTGCAATACTCAAATCACGCATAAAGTTCCAGAAGTTTTTCAGTTTTGCAACACACACTGGAACCATCTAAACTGAAAATGTCACCTCCAGATTTCTTTTTTAATTGCAGTAGAAATTTTGGAAGCAGCAAGGCCACCCAATACTGACTGCTACAGCCAGCCCAAATGTCCTGGATGCCCAATCACCCATGGGCACTTGTGCAGCTTCAGAAAAGTGCTGCCGGTTTTAGGTGTTTTTCCAGGAAGTAAATGCTATTGAAGTCATCTGACAACCCTCAGAAGCAAAGCCAGGACTTAAAGTAAAAACGTTTGTCCCTTTCACCCCAGAAGAGTCCAAACTCTGCTTTATCAGCATTCTCCTAATAGCGTTTCCTCTGGAGGGTGAGCAAATCCTGTTGGTTGAACAATGCAATTAACCTGAGTGTTAAAACATAAAATCTACATTTCAGATCAAGAAAAGCAGGAACCGGTAAAAGCAAACTTGCTGAAAGCTGCCCATCTGGAGTGTGATATTTGCTGGTGTGTAACTTATGTTTTAGAATAATACACTTCCAAAAAATGAGATCTATTTTTATGCTGCTACTCTCGCAATGGGACTGTAACAGCTACACCAGAAACACAGGGTTCAGCCCAGGAGAGAACTAGCTTTTCAATGAACTAACAGGGTAGCCAAAATTAAACCACCACATTTCCTAGTAACCATTAAATATTCATACGCACTGTTAATATATTGCACCTGGAAGCAACAATCTCTGCCCCAATCTAGAGTAAAATTCCATTTTTCCAGTCAAGTGAAAATAACGTACAGTCACTGCTATGATAACAGGTCTAATCATTTCCTTAGGCTGCCTCCATTCCCTGTATGTCGGCTGTGAATAATTCATAGTACGTGCCATATGTTGTCTGAAGTAAGTGTCCCTATAAGTGTTTGTGGTTCTACTTGAAGGCATGTCTTCATAAATTACATTATGATATGCATGACATTTAAAAAAACAAACAGGGAAAACAATTCAGTGTAACATAATCCGCTTAAAGTTTACCACTCAGACATTTGTTGAACATTCAAGTGATTAGCGCACTGAAGCACATCGTTTTCAGTGCATACAGACTGCTTCTGCTGGCACTGATTTCAAAGGCAAGAAACAATTTAGGTGGCACTCAAAAAAAGGACTTGGTCCAGCAACTCCTTACACACACAGATAACCTCTGCTGAGATCCCAGAGCCTGAGCACATAAACTCGGACCAGTCACTTGAGCAAAGGATGGCAGGATTAGACTTCCCGCTGGTTGCACCCTTGCAGTAGAGAACCCCCCACCATACAACTATGGTTTCCTGTTTCCTGACAGACTTCACAGCTCCGATGGCTTTTCTGACTCCCAGCTGGCCTCCCTGCAGCATCTCCAATAGTGTTTAGGCAAGCAAAGTCCAAAAGATAAGCAGCTGTGGAGCAAAGACAAGAGTATTGGTCAAAATAACAGGATGACAAACAACAGGATCTCCCAAGAGAGTGGCATTGTTCAGAGAGGGGAAGCAAACAGCGAAAAGCATAGGCAAGGGCAGAGGAAAGGAAAAAATAAAAGCGGAAGTGATGAAATCTGTTTGCTTCTGTCTCCCAATAGCCGACGAAAGATGAGCTAATCAGCACATCCCTCAGCTGGAACAGGAATAAAACCTCCCTCCTACAGGAGCATCCTGTCTTTCAGACTGCTGACCCTCTGACCCATGTGGCTGAGGTCTGCCCACCAGTTCAAAAGGTGCTGGAGAGGAGGGCAGGCAGCCCGGCGGACAGCCACAGCAAGATCTCGTGGTACATGTTTCCTTGGGAAAACAGGTAAAAATCTGAAGGATAAAGTAATACAAACAAGCATTTTCTCTTATACAGACAGAAAACAAATTATCTTCTGAGGCTTTAAAGAAGGAAATTGGAACTCGCCAGAAAAGATACGCAAACTGGAATGCTGATGAGTAGTTTTGAGTATTTAAGAACTCAAGACAGCTTCTCAGAATGCCACCATAACTGTGTTAGTGAAATCTCAATATACTGAGGAAGTCAGAAAAGCAAGAATGAAATTAATCTCTGAAGTGACGCACATTTCTTAAACCACAATTTATTTCTGATGCTCATACCACTAATGTCACCAAAAACCACTGGCAGTTACGAGAACAAAAAATTCCATGCATAATATAAACATTTTTTACACAGCCATGACCCTGTGAAGAGTCATACATTTCCAGCATGAATAACACAAGCAATCATATTGGCACCAGCACGGCACAGGCACTTACAGTGAAACGTAAGCTCACTCTTCAGACAGTCAATGACTCAGTGAAGCCTGAGAGCCACAAAACTGAGAAGATGATGCTCCCCAAGTCCAATGCAGGAGAGCGCTCTAGACTGCAAATAGGAAAACTTGGGTTTTAACCAAACCATGTGTCAGTATGATGCAATCAGAGCAAAAAGGGCTAGACAGCCTACAGCCCAAGGCAGCACGTTTACAAAAGTCAAGTAAATAAAACAAGAATAATTAAGAGTAATGGTTTCTTTTGTTGAAAGTTTACATTCAGGAAGAGGAAACTTTTCCATGCATTGGGATTTAGTTAATCTCAGTAGATCACCTAAGCCTCTCAGCTTTCATGTATGCAGAAACACTTCTAAGATCGAAGACAAGCAAATCTGAGACACAAAAGAGTCTTGCAAAAGGCACCACTGATGATTCACTACAAATCCAGTGTACAATTTCTTCAATATTTCAAGGATGGTTACAGTGCTCGCTGGTTTTTGATGGCTCTTTTTTTGAAGTGCTCTATGAATTATTATTAGATGAAAATTTTTAAGTTCAGAAAATGGGTCCCTTCCAACTCAGACTATTTGCCGACAGAAGTTTTTGCCTAGTTCTGTCAACTGGAAAAAATGATAGCCCAACTGAATTGTCAGTGCTCCCTGCTAAGAACATCTTCAATGGGAGTACTCTGGGAAACTACCGATACTGACAGAATCTTGAGTTTATTTTTTTAATGGGGGTTGTAATATCATTTAACAGCCCAACTCTTTCCACATGGGAGAACTACAAACTCTTTTTCCTTCAAAGAAGGTTTTGAGTGTAGAAGACTTGATGGGATATTTCTGTTCAAGGTTAGTGTTCTTTAGTATCAAGTGTATATTTAAATAAGAAAGCTAAGTGTATTAAGTTTATTTCTGTGGCACAAAAAGAGTTAGCTGTGCATGGTTTAATAATTGAAGTAGATACAATTATTTTATTCCGTACACATAAAAACTCCCAGAACCCCCAGCTGTGAAGGAACTCCACTGTGCTAAATGATGTGTAAATACAGAATAATACACAACATTCTCCCAAAGTTTGCCATCAGCACGATGACAAAGCAAGCACCATCCCTGCTTTACATTGTTCAAACCATGTGGAAAGCGGTGTAAAGAATCGAGATCTGCAGAGACCTGATACAACAGCTAACAAGGTCCACAAGATACAACTCTCACACGGTTCACTCTCCTTCATCCCTTTTCCTCTTTTATTGCCAGGCTACCTTTCCCCCACCCCTTTTTAAAAATTGTAGCCCACTAATGAGTCATTTGTCATTTTGGAGTCACCAGCAGTTCAACTCAAAGTGGCCGAGAGCCCCATTAAATTCTTGCCTACTTACCATTAATGTATCATACATTTCACTGTGATTTTGTCATGTTCTGTTCTAGCTGCAGGTGTTTAACCTTTTGTTCTGAGTGGCTTATTTTAATGGTTACTAACATCCATTTTATTGGAGATGATGGAAGCAGTTTACCTGTGGAGGTGGGTCTTAAAAAAAATCCGGTAGATGTACAGAGACCACTCTTTAATTTTTCAAAGACAGAAATATCACATGTTTTGCAAAGTAGCCATGAAAAAAAACACACTGTGTGGTCTGAGACCAGCACACTTATCAGAAATGCCATGACAGGACATTCTGCCCCTGGAACAGCAAACATATCAATATGTCAGCCATGATTCAAAAGATGGATGATATAAGCTGTGAAATAGAAATAATACACAATAAAACTATGAATACTAAGAAAACTGCTATACAAAAAAGAAAAAAAATAGTTAAGGTGTTGTAGCATAAGCCAGCTGTTGTGAGTCCATAACAGCATTGTCTAATAGGGCAGTTATTGTATGTCTTAATGCTGAAATTCAATAGGGCTGTGGGAAGACCAAACATGGAAGCAACACAATAGGTTCTCAGATAAGAACATTTCAGTGTACTCCTGAAGTACAATGGGCCAAGCTGTTAGCTTCAATGAATTGATTTCCTCTGTCTCCAATTAGGTGCAAATCTTGCTTTGCAAAAGCTGGCAAAACCAGACCAAAATAAACAGCACCTTTGCTGCAAAGGCTGGATGAATTGACAGGGGTTCCCCAAAGCACCAGTGCTCACAGCAACAAGGAAGCAAAAAGGGAAGCTCCTAAGACAGATCTGAGCTCATCCAGTGTTGGCTACTAACACGCACTGCATTTAAACCATTTTCATGTTTTCAAAGCTAAAGCTTATTTTGTACCAGCTTTGTTCTAAATCCAGTGTGTCCCTGCTCCAAAAAGAACAAAATTACACAGTCTAGGGAATAAAATAGGCTTGGTGAGGAAACCACAACTGGAGGAATGAAATTCCGGGTACCACCTAAGAGTGGCAGAGCTGCAGGCTTCCTCCACCAAATAGGAGGGTTCAAGGTCTCTCACTCAGACAGCACACAATTGGAGATGCCAGGAAAGCATGGGCGGGCTGCTGCGTGCACTGGCTGCAGCAAAGTATTTTGAGATGCGCATTCTATGGCAGCCACTGCACTGTACAACACCATCTAAAGCAAACAAAATGAGCATACAAACTGAATGAAGCCTTCTATAAATACGTGTAGAGTTGAACTGCCTAATGAGATCTCAGTGCAAGCCCACATGAAGAAAAGCACTTGAGATACAGCTTAGAAGTCCAAACAAAAGCAATCTTCCGAAGTCAAAACCATCCCTGATATCATAAAAATTGGGAATATATAAATCAACTATGTAATTAATAGTTAAATAATTTATAAATGATCCAATAAGGTGACACTGCCAGCCCAGTCCTTTTTAAACGCAGAATTACCATGTTCTGATCATTATGAACAGAGGGAATAAAGAATCCAATAGTTAAAAGGCGAAGTTAACAAACCAACCCAATTCTCTCCATCTTGAGATTCCCTGACACTGATAACCCTGGCAAACAAACTGATGGCTTATGAGCAAATAAGTGAAATGAAAGATTTATTTTCCTACGCTCTGTGAGAAAACTGTCATCTCACAGAACATACTTCCACCATCACCATCAGTAAAAATAAAATATATCTCTGAAGTCACAAGCATTTCCTCCTATTATTGAGGGCAGACAGCATATTCTTATGCAATTCTACATTCTTTTCATGAGTGTTTTGTTATGAAGCTAAAATATTAAATGGTACAGCATGTGTTTCTCTGTGAATGCCGTGATATTTATTTGCTTAGAATGGGCAGGGATGCCATTATTAAAGGCATATTATGGGCATTTATAGAAGTTTCATAAAGAATTATTTCCTACACTTGTGTTTTGCAATTCTACTATGAATACCCAAGGCGAATCAAACAATCCACCCCCCTTATCCAAGCCCCAAAGCTCTGCAAATTTCATAAAAGTTATTGGAAATTATTTTTTTTTCTGCTTTTCATACATCAAAATTGAAGGTCAAATCAATTTGTCCTTTCATATAGTATGAAAGTTTCACATTAAAAACATTCTCATTTCCACAACAAAATCAATTCTTTCCTTGAGAACTTTCCAACCCTTTATTAAGCTTGAATTAAGGTGTGGTGTATATGTAACGGCATCATTAACTTCAGCTTCGCCTAAGCTGAAACTGAGATTAGCACAAAGACAGCTAGAGATATGTAACAAAACTAGGATGGTGCCAGCACCATCTGAAAGCTACAGGATTATGAGTTTTAAGGCAGAACTTAAAATATTAGGGATAGTTTGCTGATTTAAAATTTAAGACATCCCTTGTAAATATTGACTGTTCTGAACTAGATTATTTTGCATACCAAAGATTAATTTAGAAGTATTAGCATGAAATCGACTGGAAAGTGCCACAAATCCTTTAGTGTTTTTCCTGCAACCATAGGCATCACCATGCATAGTTCTTAAAATAGGTACTTCTTTCTTTCTAGTGTTACACCTCATCCTGACAGTGGCAACTGATACAACACTAAGACATCTGATCTGGTCCGTTCTGTAAGAACGCATTCTGCTTTCCTTTGTTTTCTTCTTCTTACAACCACCATCCCAAGGAAAGTAGATCTATTCCTGCCCTCTAGGAACACTGCATGGGCAGTCATATGTTCCTGCACAGATATTCACCCCCTCTGCCATCCTCTTTGCAACCTTGCCACTATTCTGGCATGGGCTGCCCAGGTCACCTTGCAGAAAGCATCATGGCCTCATTGTAGCCATGTTCTCCATGTGACTTTCAAGGGTTTGGTTGGGCTGCAGCCATCAGAGTCACTCAGTGACTGCTCCTTGGGATCTCCAAAACCCTGTCAGCTCATCGGGGCAAGTATGGGGGGATCAGGAAGGCAGCAGAATTGCATCAGCATTCAAATAGCGTGGTCTGCAACCTCACACCCTGCTTGCGAACAGCAGCATAGGTCACCTCGAAGATCCTCTTAGTAAAAAACTTAAATAATAACAGTCACAACAGTGAGATCTGATTTATTTCAGAATGTAAAGGATGCCCCCACCCCAAAACAAACCCTAATGGCTTTTCTACCCATTTGTTTTACACAGAGCTCATCAAGCCACAGGCCAGTGAAGCCAGTTACAACACTAATAGCTGCTGCGCCTTTCCGCTACCACTAAGTTTATCAATACAAGCCAGACCAACCGATCCAGTCTGCAGCCCAAAAAGACTCATTTGGAAATGTTATGTAAGAAACGAGCTGCCGGCCCGGCTGCTTGGCTTTTGTTTATCCACACAAATTAAAAAGTCTGTTCATGCAGAAGGCAATCAATAGCAGAGAACAGCTACACCCACTTCTTAACGCTGGTTGGCCTATTTATCCGTCTCATTTAAAAAGCAGCAGTAAAAAGGCGACAAAACAGAAAATGTGTCAGATGAGTGGTGGACAGCGGAGAGTGAACCAGGGTGTGACATCTGTCTGTGAGCATTTCCCAGAACCCAAGCATAAAATTGCCAAGTTACAGATAAACCTCAAGCCAGCAACATACAGTAATACTTATTACAGTGCAAAAGAATGGAGCCCTGGACACAGCAAAATAAACTTGAGAAAAAGGACGCAACTAAGATGTATGAAGTAGAAGATGCAAAGATGCTCCTTTTCAAGAAAGCACTGTAAGAAAATAAAAGCAATTGTAAAAAATCTGACAGTGCCAACAAGGATGATGTACCAACTATATTTAAGTGCTTCTAGAGAAATCGGACATTTGGATCCAGCAGTCACCCTTTCAAAAATCATGGGAAAATTGTCCTAGGATTTGCCAATCACACATTCTGAATTTCCAAAACCCTTTTTTAACTTAACATTTATGAGAGAATTGTGAAATACTTCCTTCTAATTTACAAGCTGAGAATAAAACAAATCCAAACAACACATCCTTCGGTGTATCTCCAAGCTTTGCATACTCTGTGTCATGGTACCTGAAACAGAAATTGGTCAATGCTACCTAGAATTTTCCATGAAGTTCCAAAAAGAAAAAAGAAAGAAAAAAAAAAAAGAAAGGCAGTGCCTGCAGGAGGTGGCCATTTATACATTAAAAAGTAAAGAAGCTGCAAACAGTTGGACTGCGGACTCATGCCTAATATGCATTGTGTCCATCACAACTACTTTTCACAGCCATTTGGTATTTTGACAGCTTACTCTGAGGTTTGAGATCATTATGATGCCAGCCCCATGCTAGCCTTACGTAATGCTGTCTGTGCCCACATAACTTTTTTCAGAAATGAAAAACTAACTTTATTCTAAAGCATGGTGTTCTTCAGCCACCTAAAAAACCCATGCAAATAGGGGGAAAAGGGACTGCTCAATCCGAAGCCCAGTTAATAGAGATGGAATGTCTCCTGGTGCTCACATCTGACCTTAGCATTTTTCAGGATTTCACTGGTCTCCCTGGTGATAGTTGCTATGAGCACTTTCAGTGTGTGTCATGAGAAATACTTGAAAAGAACTTGTCAGTGCTTTCACACAGTCCTTCTAACCTCAGCTGCATTAACTTTCATCAATGTCGCTACCCCTAAAAAATAAGTTGTAAAAATTTTTCTCATTTTTCTTTTAACTCCCTTGGGAACCCAAGCCTAAGCATTGGACGGGGCTTGCCTCTGCCTGCCACAATGAGCCATTTAAAAACCTTCTAAGATGAAAAGACTCCCAAAACTTGCCCTCCGAGGAATGAACTTGAGAAGGTGAAGGTGTCTTGTCCTTGTCAAACACACTGAGATGTGATGCAAACTAAATTAAAGCCATGGGGCTATGTTCATTAGCTTCTAACACTGGGCTTTAAGAATCTCACTGTACTTTACGCATCTGAACAAGCTGAGTTACAGTTTGCGAGGTCACAATAAATCAGATTAGATTCTCTTTTTCACTAATTTGAAAATACCAGCATTTTATGTATTTACATCATATAAGCCTCCAACCAACAAAATGCTTCTTTATAAACCTTAGAAGATAAAACCATCTCATTTGACGTTTGTTCCATAATACTGAGGTAGTGAGGTCCTGGTGTCAAAGTAGTGTAGTGTGCCTGCTTATGCATGGTATGTTTTGAGCAGTTAAACCCATCTGAATAGATATGATAGAACCAGATACCACAGTTCAATATAGCCACTCCTCCTGCCTTTTTGTTTCCGTCATACTCCAAAGCAAGTTCAAATTGAATATTTGAGAAGCGCACAAAAACTACACTCATTTTATGCTTCTTAGTGTAGCAATAAAGAAAAATCAGTTGGTTATCAAAAAGAGGCAATAATTCCAACTACAACAAAATTGGTTGGAACATCACAAACTGGCACAACTTAGAACACACGAAAGATGAACTTTCAGAGGGCTTGGAAAACACAATTAAGGCCATCATTTTCAGAAAACACCCTGGCAGCAGCAGAAAGGGGTCCAGATGTAACAGATGTATTAAACATCTGCTTAAAAGCTTTCTGGCAAAATAAAGTCAAAAACTGAATTTTACATGGAATGGGAAAGCTCAAGTTTTTCCTATAAAAGATTGCTTTACACACACGAGATTTTGTATTTTGCTGGAAGAGAGCCTGAAAGAATAAAACACTTCAAGCTGAAAATATCTTCAGTCAAAAACGGAATTGTAATTCTCAGAGAGATGCAATTCAAGTGCTTTACACTTTCCACTACCATCTAATGGACAACTTCAAGTGGACCACGGACCCTTAAAAAGGGGGCGGAGGGAAGAGAGATCCTATAATTAGAAAATTCAGCTGATAGGGAACTTCTGAGGCAAAATACTTCAACTTTACAATTCCCACAGGAAAACAAAATGGCAACTTGGATGTTTTTCCACTTTTAATCATTGACTAAAATACAAGGGAAGACAGTAGTGTCATCCTCAACTACCTAAAGAGAAGTCATACAGAAGACAGACCACGCTATTCTCAGAGGTGTAGAGTAACAGGAGGAGAGCCAGCAGACACAAACTGCTTGACAGGAAATCCTGATTAGCTGTAGGGAAGAAGTTTTCTCCATGATGGTGGTCAAACAAGGGAATAGATTGCCTAGAGAGGTACTGAAATCTCCATCCTTGGACATACCCAAAGCTCAAGTGGAAATGGCCCTGGGCCACCTCAGCTAAGGCGCTGCTTGGAGCAGGCTGGATTAGATGGCCTCCAGATGTGCCTTCAACTTAAATTATACTTAAATCCTATACAGGCACTGAAAAGATTATTTGCATGTTCACCAGCAAAGTGAATATATATATTATTCTTCATGTATACCTACCTCTCTATAAGTAACTTTGCTACACAGTTACAGTTAAAGAAAACTTAACTGGACTGAACTCTTCCATGCGTTGTAGGCAGTCCCCTAGACAAGGAAGGATTTTGTTCAAATGAACAAAACCATACACTAAACTTATCTGGAAACAAGAAAAATAATCTCAAAATAAAAATACTCAGTACTGCTGTGCACACAATTTGCCTGGACAAGAAAGACATCTGGAATTCCCTGAGAGAATAGAGAGCTCTGTAAAGACAGTGACTGTTAACTACACTTACTTGACACGCACCAGAGTAGATTAAAAGCTCTTTCAAACGTTTTTATTATGACAACATCAATAGCCACTGACTATTTTTTTGCATTACCTCTTAGAAGAAGTGTCATCCAAATATGTAAGCATGATCCGATCAACCTAAAAACACTCAGGGAAAAAAATCTTTGCCTCCCTTCATCTAACTTAGTATCTGCGCAGAAATGTAGGCCAGTTTCAGGATACAGGGAGAAAAATTCTTCAGGAATAAAAATGTCAGTGTATTCGTGTTTAAGTGATACATATTCTGAGTTGTACTATTCCAATATATTATCAACATACTGGAAATACCAGCAAAATTGCTTAATGAAAGCCGATTTTTTAAAAGAATAGTTAAAAAGAAAGCCCAACAGCTCCCCAAAGATCTATCCTAAGAGGTCTAGAACCTGATCCTTCACATTTCTTTTATAAAGCAACATTTTCAGACAATTTGATGAAATGCTAACAACTACCAAAGAAAAGTCATTCTAAGCAACATATCAAGCAAATGACCTTCTCAAAGTACTGAAAGTCTGAGAAAACCTACTCTCCTTTGAATTGGTGACATTTTTCATAGTACAAGGCTTTCCAGCATCCCAAATACTTGTTTTCATCCTTGAACTGAATATTCCCTTCTTGGGAATTAAACATGGTACGAATTAAACATAGTAAGCCAGAACTATACCCTATTCATAGGGCACACAGGCATTTTTTCAATTGTCAGTCAATAGATCTTCTCACCTTCACAAGCCCTAATAAAAAGCTTTTTGAGAAAGAAAATTCCATCAGCTAGTCATTTTTACCCATGAATGCTTCAGGTCCACAGGTTGCAGGAACCAAGGTTATCTATATGAAACTCAGTGTTATAAACATTACAGAAGAATAGAAGAACAGCCATTAACAACTCAGTCTGAAAGTCCATGCAGAAAGTCATTTATCTCTAACAAAGCCAGGGTAAGCAAAAAAAAAGTGCAGACTGGCTCCTATGTTATTCCAATCTTTGACTGCTGGTGGCTGAAGAACTTGCAAGTTGGCAGCAGCTTCCCAGGTTAGACACCACCTTTCACACTGGACACTTCCAATGAGGGCTAATAATTATCTAATTCCAATTACGCATGCTCTGTACTCACCATCTCCAGGAACAGTATGTTCCAGAATGTCACCACTTCGGTCACTCCTAGTTGTCTTCTCCACGGCCTTCATTAGTTTGCTGACTTCAGCTACACACAACTTACCCTTTCCTTCCCAGCCATTTCTTCCCAGGCTATTGGTAATCACCCTTGCACCAAAGTGGTTGCATACTTCTGATTGTCGTCTATACATTTTTAGTTAGGCTACCTTCTTTCTGAGATGGAGTGACTACAATCATATTCAATGTTCAAGAAGTTCTGCACCATGGATTTATATCAGACTTTCTCATACGTAGCATACTATTAACTTGGAAGACTTAAAGACAACACACTAAACCACAGCCATGGTTTAATAGCTTCATCCATTGTTTAATCCATAGTCTATCATGTATTTTACCCTTTCAGCTGTCACCCTTTTAATATGCCTTCGATTGTTTCCTCATTTTTATCTACTTCCTTTCTGGAACATTATAGTGGGAAGTAAGGTTTTTCTTGGAGGCCTTTTCATCTTTAATGGGAAAACTGAATTAAAATAGATTCTATTGTCTGTTACACATCTTCAGCATATAAATTGTGAATGAAGTCCAAGGACAAAATGAGAATTTTTCTTCTGGATTCTCCAACAGAGTCATTTATACTTGGCCATTATTTCCACATCATACCTTTTGTGACTTCTCCCTTGTGTATGTAGAGGTAACTGAAGCTTCTGGTCATTATTGTTTTCTAACTTCTCAGCAATCCTTATCCTCCTCTGTATTCTGCATCATCAACTCCACTCTGTGTTATAACTGCTGGCATATTTCCAGGATAATTTCTATATATATCCACATGCACTGAGTCACTCATTGATACATTTGGCTCATTAATGCTATCCAGTTTTACTTCCCTTAAAGCACAAAGCCATGATCCTAACTGTAACCAGCTCTTATTCTGGTGTATAACCCAGTATTACAACTTCTGTGATAGTCACTGTGAAAGTATCCTGACTGAAATAGAGACACTCCAATCCACCTGTATTTGCTCGTAAGGGTTTTGGTATTTGTACAGAAGCACTTGCAGACTGGGTCTTGCTTTTATCACCTGGTTTTGTGTGCTCTGGTTAAATGAGACTGTCAGGAAGGAGGGATTTTTGCAGTTTGCTTCTTGATACAACCTGATAATGCTTCAACCTGTTCTGTCCAGAGAATTTTTGTATTTTCTACTATAGAAGAGACATCATCCGAAATCTACATTTGTTTGCATTCATTCATTTTCCAAGTCTTTAGGCTGGGAGAGGCCTGGGTAGAGAAGCAAGAGTTACTTGTTCCCAACACAGGCTCATGCAAATGCAGTTCTGCTGCTTCCAGATCCCATGATGAAGATTTCTGCCTTCTACTGTGATACAAAAGGGACTTCACAGGCTATGTCTTGAGACTCAGAAACAGCTCCCTTCTCCCAGTCCAAAGGAGGTGAAAGATGCAGGCTGTTGACTCTGGGAATTACTTTGATAAAATGACTACTCCTAAACCAGAGCACTTCTAGAAGGAAGCTTTGCATTGCTTTTAAATAAGCAATCCACCAGAAGCTGCAGTCCTCCCTCAATGTAATTACGACTTTCTCTTCTCCAGGGAGCCCATGTGTACTTTGTGACTCCAGCTTGCCAAAGATGCTCTGGCACCTGACAGACATCAGCCTTCTGAAGAGACACAGGGAACACATCAATTCATGTCATGGCTTCAAAATAACATCAATCTGACCAGAGAGCTAAATCTGGTAACATCTGTGACCAGCTGCACCTGCTGTTTGTTATTTATCAGTGTGTATGTCCTTGCGTGTATCACTGGCATATCATGTGTGTATCATTGTGTCAGTGTGTGTATCACTGGCAGTAGCAATACGGACTCAGTAGAAATACAAAGGAAACACAAAGTATTAATGCAAAGTCCTGAAATTCTTATCAGGTGCTTTCACAAGAAAGATTTCTTGTTCGGTAGTACAACTTTTCCTATTCTGCATGTGCAGAACACACACATAATGGTGGATACACAAAAAGATTCCTCTTTCCTCACTTCATCTATTATTCAACGAAATACTCTCCTCTTTTAATTCTGGCAATATGTCCTTCCTAATCTCTATACACCAATTCAGGGATATTTTCTTGTCTTTCATTTGTCATATGTAAGTACCTGCACAAAACACAAATGCAGTTGCTAGCAGACCAATATGATTACTGATGAATCTTTCTGTTTACAAGCAACATGAAACAATCACTGCCACGGCAAAGTAAAAGCAAAGATTTTATATTTTCAAACTGAAAAGGCCTAAAATGAAATCTAAAGTATCTACTGCCGTCTTCCACTCTGCCTCTTCTATTGATAAGTCTTTCTTTCCTTTGCAGATAACTGTGCTAGTGTCCTTTTCTCAGATGAGCATGTGCAGTAAACTGTTTAACAAGCAAGCAGACAAGTCACTGTCAGGCTGGCTTCTTGGGCTTCCACCAAAATTTCTTTTGTCTTTGGACAAAAGAAGGGTCAAAAATACAATGAAAGGTAAGCTGAAATAATCTTCAGTATCTGCCCTTCAGCATCTTCACAGCAAACATTAAACATTATCGCCCAGTAATGTCTGTCTGATACCCAGAAAGGTCAACACGTGTCCCACCTTCCCCTTGACAGCCTTTGGACATGCAGCCTTCAGGAGGCACTCACATAAATAATGTCAGGCAAGTGCTGATACAACAGGCTTACAATATGATTCTCAAACACACTAGATTATTTTCTTTTTAACTGGTTTTATGGGTTACCACATAGTAAGAGTAGACCATATGTTTACAATGCCATCCTCATACTATGTATTTCATATTTATATACACACACACAAGTATGTATGTATTTAAATTAGGTATCACAAGGAAGTGTGGTTAGTGTTTCTGAGCAACCAAAATGCCACACAGGGCGCCTATCATGTTAATATGCAATTCAGTGTTTCATTCCCAACCTACAGACGCAAAGCTGTTCTTTGCAACTCATTCATTAAGCAGCATTGAAAAGAAGGCCAATGACCGAAGTAATGAGCACTGATGCCTGTCTGCTGTAAACTTAGCACATGTGGTAAGCAATATATAGCAGAATTTCCCTCTAAGCCAGTAGAACACACACAGGCTTCTACACATGTAGTTTCACGTATCTCCCTTTTGGTTTTATCAACTCTGGGACCTTATCTGATTGTTGCTAACAGCAAATTGTCACCTTAAAAATACTTTTACTTCCTTAAAAGCAGGTACAGAGCATAATTATCACGCTACCTTAGTACATAGCTGCAAAACTTCACACTGAAGTCAAACTGTAATCCAGGTAAGGGTATGCCAAGCTGTGCCAGCCAAACTGCAGAATTTCAAAAGAATTGTCAGTAAGAAGCCTAGGAGCCATATTGAAACGCAGGTTGCCTGTGCCCCCTTAGCACAGCTAAGTTTTAGTTAAATGGGGGAAGGTTCAGAAAACACAGGACAAATGCACTAGCTGCTTGCCCAGGGACCAGGTAAAACCTGTTACTGGAATTGAGCTGCATTATTATAGGTAACTGGCAAGTAAAAGATATTGCAGGCTGAGATAAGCAGTGAGCAGCAGACCCACACATAATGGATTTTAGTTTTGGTTGTGCACTGCAAATCCACAAATATTTTCATATTTGAAAAATCATGGCAGTCAGGTGAAGTTCCAGACAACTGCAAAAAGGGAAATATAACCCCCATTTTCAAGAAGGGAAAAATGGATAACCCGGGGAACTACAGACCAGTCAGTCTCACCTCTGTGCCAGACAAAATCTTGGAGCAGATTCTCCACGATGGCATGCTAAGCACATGAAAAGCAACAAGGTGGTTGTTGACAGCCAGCATGGCTTCACTAAGGGGAAATCCTGCCTGACCAATTTGGTGGCCTTCCATGATGGGGCTATGGAACTGATGGACAGGGGTAGAGCAGTTGACGTCATCTACCTGGACTTATGCAAAGCGTTCGACACTGTTCTGCATGACATCCTTGTCTCTAAATTGGAGAGACATCAATTTGATAGATGGACCACTCGGTGGATAAAGAACTGGCTGG
>JANHGB010052337.1:2521-14630 GCA_026283785.1 Coracopsis vasa | reverse complement strand
TAGGTAGGTACACTAGCAACACTGTGAAGGAATGGAGCTAAATGTTTTAGGAAACAATTTTACTGGAGACAGGAGATTCATAGCATCCTTTTCAAACCATGTTTCACAGCATAGGTTAAAGCTGATGTTCAGAGATTGTTCAATTGAGGAGAAAGTGAGTACTTTCATCCGTCTCGTATCTCCATTTGTTACATTTTTAAAAAAAACCCCAAAAACCCTCTAGTTTATCATTAAGGAGAAATTAAATGGTGATGAAACAGTATCAATCCTAATTATTTTATACAGAATAAAAAAGAATAGTATGCATTCATCCCACCTAATTGGAGGGAATAAATCGAATTCTCTTGACCAAAGAACCAAGATGTTCAGCCTAAAGAAAAGAAGGCTCAGGGGAGACGTTATCACCATGTTCCACTCTTTAAAGGATGGCTACAAAGAAGATGGAGACTCCCTTTTTACGAGGAGTCACATGGAAAAGACAAAGTGTAATGGACATTCCCAGGTGTAAAGTTACTCCTAGAGAGATTTGATCTGACATTAGAGGGAAAATTTTCACAATGAGAACAATCAGCCATTGGAATAATCTCCTCAGGGAAGTGGTGGATTCCCCAACACTGGACATTTTAAGATTTGGCTGGGCAGGTGGCTGAACCATCTAGTCTAGGTCAGGATTTGCCCAGAAAGGTTGGACCAGATGATCTTTGAGATCCATTCCAACCTGATATTCTACGATTCTGATTCTTAGACAAGGTGTAAATATCTACATAAGCCTCTTAGAAAATGGCCTATGACTAGAAAAATGGACTAATACTTGAAGGCAGTGGAAATGAACCTTAATGACATTTTTCTGAAGACTACTGGTGTACAGAAAGGTATTAAAAAATAAAGCTAAGAAGCTCTTTTCTTCTCTAAAGAAGAGAGACACTTCAGTTTGTCTACTCCATATAGAAACCTAGGTATGTTTTTTTTATAAATATATATATTATATATCTGTTATATCTATACGTATTTTCAATATATACATATTTTTAATACATATCCCCATCATGACACCACAGCCATCATGACTGTGGTGGCATGTATGCCCCAGATTAAATAATTTAAAACACTAGTCTTGAGGGGGTGAGAGTCTTCTTTTTAATGGGAAAATCTGTGAATTAATGTCTTCAAGCAAGAAAAAATGTGGTGTTCTCAGATGAGCTCAAAATGAAGAAGTACCACTTTGTGTGTGTCTAAAACCATCCTTTTTTCTGTGTAAAGGAGTTTTAGTAGCTTTAACAGCCAGCAAGAAAATAATTAAAATCTTTGCAAAATCTTAGCAAGAAAATGCACTTCATTAGCTCAGTGGGATAGAAAAAGTTGCTTAAATTTTAACTACAGCTTAATGGTTGGTTTCACTGATGTCATCTTACAACATTCTAAATCTAAAATTCTCTGTGCAACTGAGTGGTCGCTTGGATAAGAGAGACAGCAGAAATAGGTCATAAACTGGCAGCAAATGGAGTGCTTAAAACCAGCACCATTGTTTTGGAGAAGCTAACAGTAAGGATAACTTAAGAAATACAGTATAACCACCAGCTGCTAGGAAGTTCGGCATTGCACTTCTACTAAAATAGGTAGAAGAGAAAAAAAGTACCTTTTTTTGACATGTGTTACCTGATTTTTACAGTGAGAGCCAGGTTGTGGGGGTTTTGAGTACTAATTACTTTGTGTGATCTGAAATTGCTCAGGACTTGATGTCAAATTCCAGTTTATTTTGTGTGGCTGTATTTTTGGTGATGTCAAACAATACAGTGGCATCAGATTTATTCCCACACACAGAGGTATTTCAGAAAGACTGCAGATGATTTCTACTGTATCTACTGTTAGTATTCAATGTGTATGCTGCTAATTCACACATCTTTAAAGATTAGCAGGTGCTCTTGCTTTGCCTCTATTTATGTATCCATAAAATGGGTGTTATATTGTGTCGCTGGTAAGCTGACACTTTAAAAGAATGATTTGCACTCTGGATTTCACATCCTAAGGGATATTTTCTAATCATTCTAGAATACAGACAAGTCAGTTTAGGAACTGGTAGTGTAGGTAACAAATCCCTTTGAGTTGCATTTTTATTTCTTCCATAACAAATAAACTTCATGCTCCATAGCAAATAGGACTGTTAAGACACCCATGTGCCATGATGATTCTTTAATGTGTTTGGTGGTCATAAGATTTTTAGATCTCTAGGTGACATCAGTGGGAACTGTGCGGTTGGAAATGCAACCAAAGATGATCTTTAATCATTAAAGTCATCTCTACAAAGGGAACTGAGGGTGGGGTGACTTAACCCCAGTCCAGTGTGAATACTGTAGTCCTGCAGTTTGGAGGAGTTCCTGGTTTTCCACAACTTTTTCAAACATAGCACTGCAATTGCAAGATTGAGCTTTGCAGCTACTTTTTTTAAGATTCCAGGGTATTATTTAGCTGGTTTGAACTGATTTTGGTGTTGATGCAGAAATATTTTGTTTGCAGTTGAATTCTTCAGTTGGCCTATAGAAAAATTTTCATCAATATTATACCACAATAATACCATAGGTTTTGAGTTGTTTTGTTTGTTTTCTTTCCTTGTCTAGGTCTCTCTCTACCTGGATCACATTACTTGTGCCGCTTTCAGGATAGGCTGATGTGGATATTGGTGCTAGAAAAAGGCTTCACTTACTGTGGTGTTAACATTAAGGTAATTGCATGCTGAGGACTGACATTAATGTTTCTGAATCATACAGATGTTTTGCTGTATAACATGTCAGCAGTGTAACTAATTAACCTGATGTTAAAGTTGATTGTTTAAGATGTGGATTATTGCTATACTAACTAGTCTTGCAACTGACATGCGCTTAGCAGATGTGAATTTTGTTATTATCTAGTTTGTGACACATTATCTTTAATAAGCTGGCTAATAAGGTCTGTTTGAGGCAAAGATTTCTTTATTTTTAGATATTGAGCTGTGTCTATTATTGTAATGAATGCTTTGCTATTACTATTATCTCTAGTTAGATTTGTAGGTTCAATTGTGGAAATACTGACAATGGAATATATCTTCTTCAGAAAAAAAATTGCTGCAAGAAACCAGCTTGCTAGCATTTAAGGATATGAACTGGTGAAGGCTAAAACCAAATTGTTTTTGTTTATGCTTTAGGGGTTAGAATTGCAGGAAACATCCTGTCATGCAGCTGAAGCTCACAGAGTCGATGAAATTTTTGAAATGGCCTTTGAACATCAGGAGCGCACAAAGATTCTCTCTCCTAATCACCATTTTGGACACATTTTGACTCCTTGTACTGTTCTGCCTGTGCGGCTGTATTCTGATGCCAGAAATGTGTTATCTGGAATAATTGACTCTCATGAGAATTTAAAGCATCTGAAAGATGATTTCATTAAGGTGCTTGTATGGATGCTTGTCCAGTATTGTTATAAAAAATCAAAAACATGGGAAAGCCCAGGCAGTGCCAACAAGACCGAGAAAGGATCATTTTCAGAAAACCAGCGTAAAGGTGCAGTAGAAAGATCCAGGCCTCTGAGGGAAGAAGATAGCTTTAGTGTTGATACAATTGAGGACTGGACTGATGATAGTGACATTTTTGATCTTGAACCAAGTGGCAGAATGAAGGACAGAAAAGAACCTGGGCCGTTGGGAGATACACCAAAAGTACATCTGTCTATTCCAGGATCTGTAGAAACACAGGGCCAAGGCATCCCACAGGAAATGTCACCAGAAGATAAACTATACAGGGCTGTTGTGCTCGGGCTTCCTGCTGCAGACAAAGGGAAACAGCAAGAAGTTTTACCTCGGGTTGAATTTAGTTGCTCTTACTCAGAGCTATTGAGCATCCCTGAAGAATGGAGAACAGCCCCGGTTCCGCCTTCCAAAGTAAATGAAATGAGGCAGAGGTTTCCAGAAGAATGGTACCACTTCATTTTGAGTCAGCTGGACTTCTTTCATCTGAAAGAAAAGCCTTACAATTTACCTGAAGCCCTTATGAAAGATAAAGCTTTGAAAGACTTATACATTCATGGAGTATTGTCGTGCTGTTTTGGTCTGTTTGGACTGGATAATACCGTGCCTGCCCCAAGCCATGTGTTCAGAGCATACACTGGTGGTATTCCATGGTCTGTTGGTTTGGACTGGCTAACTGGCAAACCAGAGCTCTTCCAACTTGCATTAAAAGCATTCAGGTAAAAGAAGTCATTCCCTCAGATTATAAAATTATAGAGAGTCCTGTGCTGTGAAAGTAAATAACATTTCACTAAGAGTAGTTCATATTAAAACCGTATTATTTAAATACATTTGTAGTTTCTTCCTACATAAATACTGTCTGTAGCCCCAGGCAGTGAAGAGAGGGATATGAAGATTCTTTCCTTGCTGCCTTCCCTGCAGAAGCTGCCTCCAGCACTGGAAATCTGCTGTGTTAAGTGGGGAAAAATCAACCCATTTTCATTCTCCCCATAATCTAAGAAAATTGTGATGGAGTTAGATGTTTGGCACTTTCCGTTATCAGGCAGCAGGAACAGCATTTGAGGTGAATGAAAGATGTTTTAAGCTTAATGTGTTTTACATCTGGGTGAGCTAAAAGCATACCCGTACCAAGTTCCAGTGACTCAGCTGACAAGCAGTAACTGACAAAGTTGCTAGTGCCTGGTAACATTCGGTGGTGCCTCTCCACCCACTCTAGCCTGAAGAGGCTTTCTTCCTCCTGTCTTTTGCTGTGCTACTTACTGTATGACTTCCGCTACCTTCCAGATATACTTTTAAACTGATGGTTGACAAAGCAAGCCTGGGTCCCATTGAGAACTTCAAAGAGCTGGTTAACTATCTAGAAGAATATGAGAACGATTGGTACATTGGACTGGTATCAGATCTGGAGTGGCAGCAAGCAGTTCTTCAGGAAAAGCCATACCTTTTTTCACTGGGGCATGACCCAAACATGGTAAGCAGAAAAATTACTAGTAAGCAAGGTCAGAGTTTGGGGTTTTTTTCCACTGCTTTTGTGGGTTTTTCTTGTGTATTCCAAAACATGAAGGCTGTGCAAAGAAAGTTCAAGTTCATACTGGAGAGGAGTTCATATCACTGCTGTTGAAAGTTCACACCACTTTGTTCTTCAGATGCAGCTACATTTCCTGATTATCTTTGTAGGCGGAAGAACTGAGGCGAGGAGACTGGTTTACACACTTTGCCATTTTTAAAGGGATGATATTCATAGTATGTAGCTCTAAAGCTTCATTTAGTGCTTTGGAACCAAAATGCTTGGAGAACGTACTGAGTGCTGAATGTTTTGATCTGTTTGTTCTTAAAGGGAATTTACACTGGGCGAGTCCTTACGCTTCAGGAGCTGTTAGTACAAGTGGGAAAACTTAATGACGAAGCTGTCCGAGGTCAGTGGGCAAATCTGTCCTGGGAACTGCTGTATGCTACAAATGATGATGAAGAACGCTACAGCATCCAAGCACACCCTGTTCTCCTTCGAAACCTGACTGTGCAAGCTGCAGACCCACCTCTTGGCTACCCCGTGTATTCCTCTGAACTTCTGCATCTACCTTTGTTCTAGAATGTCAGTAGCACTTTCTTTTTTAATTGCTCTTTTGTATTTGTCATCTGCATGTTGGGAATCCAGTGTTTGTGTAACATTTATACACTGCTCTCGCAGTGGCGCTGGGTGGCAGTGCCAAGCCAGTGTACGTGATTTGCACAGAAGTGGTGCTAGCCAGGACCTTTGGCAGGCAGGGAATTTTGGATAGTTTTCTGGCTGCTGGAACATGTGAGACACCATTGCCTGTGTGGCTGATGAGCCAGGAGATGCTGAAATTCTCTTCTCCAGTTTAGAGAAGAGCAGCATAATTCTGATCATTAACTATTTTTGGTGCATTCTGGTGTATTTTTATTTCTTCTTCTCAAGACAGGTGACTTGCACTGACAGTCAGGTTACAGCTCATTGTAGTACCATCAACCGCAGAGTTGGTCACCAAGGTGTACATACAACTATTTATATGAATTTTTTTTTATTCTTGCCATTTTGTACTGAGTTCAGTTTTAGCATTTGTTATAATATATGACTTCAGCTGATCTTCCTTGGCTGCAGTAAGTTATCTCTGTGCTTTAACAAAGTGAGTTGTGAAGGACGATTTGTACCAAAGTACTTGTTTTGGGGGCAAAGAGAATTTATATATTAATGTGTCGGAATGCACGCTGTGTTAACCTGTGTGACCTACTGATGAAGTAAACATGTAATTACGGGAGGGAAGGAATTTAAGGCCAAATGCATTAACTTTATCTCTTCTTCCAATATCCATATATTTTATATATATATATGTGGTGTGTGGGTGGGTGAATACGTTGTTTGCAGCCTACGTCCACAGCACTAACCAGTCTTCCACAAACACTGCAAGAATTTGATAATGGGGGGCAGGATGGAAATGCAGCTGTCCGTGCCAGAAGTAATTTAGTTTTTTTAACCTTACCACAGGTTAAAACATCATTTGGCAGTTGGTTTGTAACATTACAGGGCTCCTTGAAAACAGGTCTGGGTCATCTCTCCAGTGGCTCATTTATCCTGTTTGTTAGCACCAGTCATTAGCATGCAAGTGTTTTCTCCATAGATTGGTAGTTACAGCGTAGTTACTGCTGCATATGCTGCCTGGGGTGTAGGTCGTTGTCTGTCTTTAACTTGTAGAATCAATAAAAATCAGATCTGCTCCGTAACTGATCTAGTACTGGTTTAGAACACCCAGCGTTGTATTATCTGGAGCATGTTTATGACTTTTACTCCTCACCTTTAAGACGTTTTTGTATCAGGTAACATTTGTCACAGGACTGTGTACTCAGCTGTTTGCTGCTCTTTAGATCAGTAACCATAAATAATTTTTTTAAAACATGCAGATGGTGCAGTGGACTTCAGAGGTGGTAAAGCAACCCCTGTCAAACTCCATGGTATAGCATTCCGAGGTACAGGATGAAACCCACACCAAACATTAGTGTAAGCAGCTTTTAGAATGTGATTGTCTGGCATACAGGAGTGTAAATAAGAAAGCACTGGTAACCTAAAATCACCTTGCTTGGCCATGAGCTCTATCTAGAAATAGAAACTCATGGAAGCTGATCTGGAAGGGCTTTTAGAAAGCTCCCATTTCAGCTCCCGCTCAAAAGGAGCCACTCCTGGGAAATGTATAATCGGATTTAGAACTTCCAATACCAGGAGTATCATGAACTCGTCAAGTAGTTCACTCCACTTCTTTGCTGCTGTTCTTGCAGCAGTTGGGTTTTTCCTAAATCTAATTTAACCTCCCTGCCTCTTTGTAAGCCTCTTACTACTTGTCTTCTGTATGGTCACAGAAAATTTCGTTACCTTTTTTTCTTTGCAGCAGCAGTATTTCATTTGAAGGTAGCTGTATTTCAGCCCTCATTCTTTCTCTTCTGTAAACTAAATAAACTAATTGAGAAAAAACTGGAGTATGCTGTGATCCTTTCCTCTTACTTTCCTCTGGTTTTCTCCATCTGGTACCCAAACTACTTGAAGAGCATTGCTGGTAACCAGCCCTGGTGTTCCAGCAGAGATCCCGGTTGGTACCAGATGGAGGAACAGACTTAGCAATGTGCAGAATTCCTGTTTGTGCACGGGAATGTGGCATCAGGCTCCAGTGCAGTGTAACATCCTGGCCCCTGCTGTCGCAGGCAGCGTGTCCAGTTTACATGTTCCAGTGTGTTTTGCAACAGTATGACCCCGACTGACATTATGATTTTCTGGAACCCTCTTCAGATTCTTTATTTTGGCAGAAACACAAGTTACAGCCTCTTTTTCTGTATCACAGATATGTGCAGCCAAGTGCCCCTGTTTAACATGCTGTTTTGTTTGTGTGTTCTTGAACTGTTTCCGGTTTGTTCTGGAGCATTTATTTATCAGGAATTTAGAGCATCTTCAAACCTGGCCTTGTCTCTCATACGTGCTGTTCTTCGGATTACCAACACAGTACTAGTGCTGGACTCAGTGTCTAGGACCAAGCTGAGAACAGCCCACCCCACTATTCTCCCATGTGACCACTGAGAACTGCTGTTTTCTAATGAGGTATGTGCATCAGCTTCACTTAATTCTCATGAACATCTACTTGCTTTACAGGTTGCAATGTTCATCACACAAAGGTAAGGAGGAGACAACATCATGGCTTTGGAGAACCAGTTTTAAAGAGTTTTAAACCCCAACTAGAGGATTTTCACCCCATTTTTTAATGCCTTCACCAAAAACATTAAGTACTGGAGACTGCCTTTGTCCCAGTTGTGTACCATAAAGCAACAGGAATCAGTTTAGTGGCATGAAGTGTTATTGAGGTGACATTTGCAAAGCGCAAATACTTCTGTTCTTTTTGGAAAGTTTCTGCTTTTGGCATTTTCCTTGAACATCAGCTTCCTCTCTAACAGGTAATTTTGTCATCCCCTGCTTCCCATCATCTCTGTTCTCAGGCTGGTGGTGGCCACAGCATGGTCCGTGACAGCAGGTCTGTGCTTAACATGTCCAGCAGCACCTGACCTCAGCTCAGGCATGAGAAGTGAGCTCCTCTCTGGGCACAAAGGCTCATGCTGTTTGGGAAAGGAAAAGCAGAAAAACCTGGACGTAAACTGCAAACAAGCCATCTGTAGGGTGCAGTGCTGCCACATCCTCTGTGGATTAGGGCATGGAGACAAAACCATGTGTGTCGTATTTAAAGTCACTGCGTTTTGTCATGCAGACTTCCTACTGCCTCTTTAGCATGTTCCACAAACAACAGCATGTGAATTGAACCTTCCTCTTTCCCAGAAGGAGGTGTGACCAGATCCTTGTCACTTCATTAGTGTTTAGTTTTGTCCCTAGACAGTTGTTTCCATCTTTGTCAAGTGTCACACTGAAAACATCACTTTCGGCTTACTCTTTGCTGTAGTTGGAAAGTGTCAACAACTTCTAAATGGGTTGTTGTTGTTTTATTATCAATGTTAGAAGAATTTTTCTTACCTGGATAGTGTGTGGCCTGAGGTATGTCCAAACATACCTGAGAGGATGCTGTCAGCAGCAAGATCACCGAGCTTGTAGCTACAGGTGAGTTACCATTACAAGAGGTATTCCCTGCTGACAGCTGAACTGGGTGGCAGTGGGATGGTAAATCTTTTAAAAGCAGAGTCCTCAGTTCCTCCTGGCTGTTGCTGTCCAACACACATGTCCAACATACATGTAGACACTGCAGTGGTGCTGATACCTAAATGTTAAATACATCTAAATGTTGGGGCAGAAGTTAAGGTATTTAGCCCTAAATATGCATTTTGCTCTCAGCAAAGAGGAAACACAATCTCCCTTTCCCAAAGGAACACTTCAGACTCAAACTGCACATCCTCACCTCTTGTTCTACTTGTGGGCTGTTTTTTCTTTCTTCCGTGTCCATTAGAAATGAAAGTGACAGACACAGGATCCTGTGGGCACAGAATTTTTAGCCTGCACAGTGTTTGCCAATGTCAAAGCAGCAGAAAAACTGCCTCTTCTGCCTCTGTTCTTATAAGCTTAAAACTTCACCCTGTGGTAGTTTGACATGAAAAAGGTATGTTTAAAAAGACTTTTATTTAGCCAAGGGTGTATACAGCTTGATAGGTTTGTCAGCTTACATGATGCCAAAGGTACAACAGATAAGAAAAGCTGCTGTTTGCAGTCACACAACATGAAAAGTTTCTCCACCTTAGCAGAAGAGCAACAGGGTTTTGTACATGCTTCTTGTTACTTCTTCTTTCTTGAATAAGAGGCATCGGCATCCTGGAGTAAGAGTGCATCCAGTCAGTATTTCCCACCCTGCTTGCTTCAGCATTTAAGTCCCTCACCCAGAATGTTATTTTGCTTGAAATGGCTTGTGACAGTGGGCAGTTACAGTGTGGAAGCAGGAAGTCTTAAGCTGCATGTGCCACCCTTATTTTTGCATTTCCTGCTTCTGAAGCACTTGAACCAAAACTTGGTTTTGTACCAAGTTCAACTAAACCACAGTAGGAATAAATACAAATTCTGTTCTGAAAGAACAGAGCCCTGCACTGCACATTCGTCTTCAGGGAGGAAAATGTGAGTGAAGAGCCCCAACAGACAGGGGTATCACTTAACATACTCCTGGGAGGTGCTCAGATTACATGCCTGATATAAAAACTAGCTATAACCAGGGAGGTGTTTTCAATGGTCTTAAATCCAAGTTGCATTCAATAATTTATCTTAGTGCCTTATAGCTCAGCTCTGCATTAACAGTGAGATCTGAACGTGTAGCCCATGTGAGGAAGATCAGAGCAAAACGTTCTGACTTGGCTGTGTGCTGCCCATGCTGCAGTAACTCTAGACAAGCAGACATGTGGCAATGGAGTCTGGCGGGCACCAGCTGCTGGGGAAGTGAGGAGTGAAAAGAGAAACTGATCCAAAATGCAATCCCAATATTCCCATGGCTAAAGAGTCTATCAGCAGAGTAAAAAAGGCAAATAAGTGAGGAGAGGAATAAACCTACCATTCCACTCTTGAAGTTCTGTATCCTCCTCTTGCCCATTCTGTTCATCAGCCACCAGGCCCAAGTGGGCGCATACTGCCAGAGGTAGCAAACAGCCAGGTAGGGGTGGTCGCTGATCCAAGCCTCCTTCAGGTCGTTGGCTGTGCTCACCAGGGTGAGCCGGACACAGCGGTCGGTCGGCATCTTGTGTGACTGATCACCACTGTTCTCTATGGACTGGAGGGGAGAGAGCAAGGAGGGATTAGACCTGGATCTCTGTGAGCAACAGAGGAAAAGGAAGGGCTGAGCTCAGTGCCACAGTCACACTCCTCCCAGCTTCTTCACTTGGCACAAGTAGAATAATCCAGCCAGTATGGCAGAGACTGGCTCTGGGGAACCCAGCCCTCACTATCCTCTAGTCTTCATTATATGCTACAAGTTGCTCAGTAACTGGGTTAACAGATGAGACCATGTTCCCCATTATCTTAAATATTCCTGCCAGCTCTGCTGTGCAGGCAGCCCCCTCAAACAAAAGCAAAGCAACAGGCTTCTTCAGTGACAGGGGTGTCTTGAAGTCCTGTGCATGCATATCACTTAGCGGACTTAAGCCATAGCCATGTGAATTCATGTATGTGTCACTCTAGTAATAACATACTGCTCTAGCAATCTGTTCTTCTATTTCCCAGAGCAAAAGCAATTCTGATCTAGATTTGGTCTTCTTCCTAGGGCTTTTGCCATGCTGAAATCTGAGGAATTTGTTTTGCAAGCTTTCCAGACTCCTCAAAAAGTACATCTTGTCTTTCACAGATGTATGAAGGTTTGCAAGCCAAAAAAACCTTCCAGAACTCAATTCAACCACAGGAGATTTCCCCCACCCCTACTATCCTCACTGGTGGGTTATCCCAAGCTTTAAATTGACTGCACTTATGACAGATTACATTTTGATGTATCATAGTAGCCATTTTTGCGAGCTATTTTGTTAGGCAAAAAAATAGCTTATTAAAAGCAACTGTGCAGTTGGAAGGTTTTGCTTTTTCTCCCTGAACAATAACTAACAGGAAAGGAATGCTCGCCTTGCCCCAGCTGACTGCAGTGGCTTTGCCAACAGCAGCGTCAACCGAGCAGGGCATGGCAGGACTAGGGCAAACAAAAAGCCACCTGGGCAGGAAGGGCAGTATTCTGCATGCAGAACTGTGTCTAGAAAATCCTGGCTTTTTCCCCTGAACACCAGCAGTACGGCAATTTTTACCAGACTGGGATTGTGGGTGTTGGAAGAGAGAAGGCAGAACAGTTCTCAAACTCTATTTTTATTTGATACGCACTTGATACCACCAATAATTACAAGACCATATATAGTTCTGCACCGACCAAAGCATTTCTTGGTAAGAAGGTGAGGTCAGTATATGCTAGGAGGAGATAAAGAAAACCATGGAAGGATGTCCTGGGTTCATCAGTAGGAGTCATTTTTCTCCTTCTTAGTAGCTGGTGCAGTGCTGTGGTTTTGACTTTTAGCCTGGGAACAGCGCTGATAACACTGATGTTTTTAGTTGTTGCTCAGTAATGTTTACTCTGATCAAGGACTTTCTGAGTCTCATGCTCTGCCAGG
>JANHGB010052336.1:6962-29561 GCA_026283785.1 Coracopsis vasa | reverse complement strand
ATAGGCCCCCTTCAGATACTGGAAGGCTGCTATGAGGTCTCCACGCAGCCTTCTCTTCTCCAGGCTGAACAGCCCCAGCTTTCTTATCACACTAAATGTCTGGTTGGTGCTGTGTGCACCCTGACCAGACACTTAAAAAAGTGTCCCTGTATCCAATGCTATTAACAAAACCCAACCAAGCTGAAGTTTGCTCTGGCACTCTGAATTTGCCAACCTGATTTTAATGTGTTAGCAAATTAAAATGCAGTGTCTTGCCTTTTGTAACTCCAGTCATCTTTTAACGCTTGTTGGTCTTTTAGAAGCCATTTTATGGGTTTCGTAGCATCTTGTCCTGTTGTGCTTGGCATGTCGGGAAGACCTACTCTTCACACAATTCCCCTCAGATCAGATTGATAATTTGTATTGAATGATGTTGCTTAAATCAATGCAAATTGATTGAGGGCCTCAGAGCATCTGGAAGATACCAGGAGAAGAGAGACCAATTTCCCGAAAGGATATTCATGGCAATTTTTACAGTGCTGCCCAAAAGGAAAAACTTACAGGTCGTTTGAGAGGATGACATGCTTTGTATTGAAATTGAGAGCCTGCGTAAAATAGGTAATGATGTTCCCCGAGTACTGTTATCCCTCTTACTTCCTTTAACTCCCATAACTGCTAATAAATTATGTTGACCATTGGATTGCAATCAGCAGGCAGTCTTAAAGAAAAAAATTTGGTTGTCTTAATGAAGAAGTGGGAGGGAGAGCAGATGAGAGGGATTTTAATGGAGAAAACAAACATCATCAAGCCAGGAGGCTGTTTATTTTGCAGCCAGATTGTATGCAAGGGCAGGGAACCCGAAGAGCCAAGCTGCCCCTGCTGAATTTCTGTCCACCTCCTCCATCGTGCTCATAGTCAGAGGCAGCTCACATAGCTGTCTTTGTGATAAAGCTTACAAGCAAATTGGACAGGGTGTCAGGCTGGCTATGAAATATGACAAATTAACAGCCAGGGCTGCTACTGCCCTGGTTACAGACACTTCATTTAGAAGTTATCATGTTACTGGATGCTTTCTGTAATTTGTGATGATACTGATTGTGATAAATTGCAAGATTCAGGTAAAAATTTCAGCCCATTCCTGAAGCTGAATATCAACGGAGGAAATGGTTGTCAATACTGCACCACTTACCTTCAAGCCCCAAATGAGAAAAGATCTCACAATAACAATAAAATTCTCAGTCACTGAGCACTGTAATTAAATTAAGCTAATTACATTACAATTAGCAAATCTTTAATTTATATTTAATGCACTGATTAAACTTTATGTGGTAACCATAAAGCTTTCTGAACAGTAATACTGGTGGGTGAGCATTACCACCAACCTGGGGTCATTGCTTTATGCTAGAGTATTTCCTGAAAGTAATAAATAATTGCTTTTTATATCTAGCTTGAATAGGTTTCTATGCAAATACTTCAGGCACATTATTTAACCACTTCCTTCCCTTTACCTTGATGGCTGATAGTGGAAAAATGAATGTTCCACATTCCAGTCCACTCCATTGGTATCATGGATTATTTGCCTGCTCATTGGATTGCTCATTGTTTTTTAAAGCTGGCGGCTCTCTCAAAGGACCCAAAGAAGTCCTTATCAGGTGATTCACTAGTGGTTATTGGACATTCCTCCTGATTTCTGTAGAACTCCATGTGAGAAAAGGTGGGGGAATGTGGTCCTTGCAAGATCTGCATCCCAGGTGTGTCTGCATCCCAGGTGTATCTGCATCTCTCACCAGACGGAAGAGGAAACTTTGGCATGCTGAATGTGCTTACGTTTACATAGAAATTAAGGACCTGGGTGTAAAGCTCCCTGAAACCTGCGTAAAGCTTCCTGTAGCCTATGTTCAGCTCTCATCTCGTCTTACAGGCAATGAGATTGTACAGGTTCTTCAGTCTTTGCTATCAAAGTTCCTGAGGCATCTAATGTTGCTTCAAAGGATGCCTAACCGGTGCTTCTGCCTTGACCAGACTGTGCAGTGTGGTACTTATCTGACATTTAAGTTGGATTAGAAACCATGAACAGTACATTCATCCCCTTATCTTGTTGCAGGTCTCAGTCTTACAAGGACTCTTCGAATCTACTTGCTGTGCTCTGCCATATCTGGTCCATCTTTGGCCATTAGGCCAAATGTTTCTTCTTTCTTACCATCTAACTTATGAAAAGAGAATACATACATATTTCCTATGAAGCATGACTGCTTTGTAAAGAGAAGGGAAGGGCTGTCTTTCCACCTCAGATGCCCTATCAACAGGGTGACTGAGAACTCTCCCCAGAGAAGCAAATCTCCTCAGGCAAGAAAGGGGGTGGAGCACTTTGTGTAGGACGGTTCAACTGTTACAAAAGATGGAGTATTTCAGTGACATGGGTTCTTGTTTTGACCACCCTGTTTGATCGTGCTCAGATCTGCAGGAAAGAGGCATCCGAAGCAGAAAAATGCACAACATAAGATACCTAAGTTCTGGAGAGAAAAGGGGTTTTAACTGCACTCCTATCACCTCTCCTCAGGTTTTCCTAGAGATAGGCTATGACTGCTCCTCGATCAGTCTCATGTTTTTAAAGCTATGGGCTGAACCTATGCAGATCAGGGCTGAATGCTGTGATCTTAAAAAGCCTGTGCCCAGCTGTGATTTCCCCTGTATGTTGGAGGAGGCGAGGGTGAAGGGGGTCAGGAATCAGCACATCCTAAACCTCACTTGTACTGCACAGCTGCACCTGCTTATCTGATCCCACGCCGAGCCAGAGCTGGGCTGTCCCCAGCATCATGCTGGGATGGTACCAGCTCAGTCCTCTGGAGCGGACTGGGCTTTTTGCCCTGTGTCAGCTTTACTGATGTAAAGCACCTACCCAGCTCCTGGAATGAGAGCTATTATCTCTGCAGGGCTCTCTGCTCCTTGGAGTAGATGTATCTGCCTCCCTGCCGTTAGCTCCAGGCTCTCTCGCATGGCAAGCACCAAGGCACGTGTTGTAGCTCGTTTTTTTGGATCTGGTCCTTGCTGCTTAGGGACCAGATGTAATTTGTTCATGCACCTTGAGCGCTGCAGGTGACTCAGGAGCGTGGGTCTGGCCTCTACCTACATTCAGTATGAGTGAGAGGCAGCCATTCCCTGCAGACAAATTGACGTGTTGCTGCCACACTAAATACGTGGAAGGGAAATGGCTGAGCTGGAGGAGCTGAGAACAGAGCATACTTGAAACTGCAAACATTTGGGTTTTTTTTCCTGCTTAAAATTTTGAAAATTTGCCCTGTCAGCACTGAATAATTATATTAAAAAAATAATTGAAAAATGTGTTATTTTACATCTTACAAGTAAACAGAGCAATGGCTCAGCACTGCGTATGGAGTGACCTGCAGTCCTTGTTTTGTTTGTGTGGGACCTAGAACAACT
The DNA here is from genome assembly GCA_026283785.1 of Coracopsis vasa. Classification (NCBI taxonomy): domain Eukaryota; kingdom Metazoa; phylum Chordata; class Aves; order Psittaciformes; family Psittacidae; genus Coracopsis; species Coracopsis vasa. The sequence continues at coordinate 26,141 of JANHGB010052336.1, read as the reverse complement.
GCTGTGTTTATTTTTTTCTGGTAATCTCTCTAATAGCATGGAAAAAGAAGGCACAGACTGTGCTTTTTTTCCCCCCCTTTTTTTTGAGAAGTGAAATAATTCATGTTTCTCTTCTGTGGAATGAATTTCCCAACCGCAATACTGCACATTGAGTGTATCTGGAAAGGATGCCTCCTTGTTCGATGAACTGAATTGTGCACACAGTTGGAGACTCTGACAGTGCCAGCATCAGTGAATGCAAGTTGCATAAAAAAGAGGCAGCATCATTCATGACACTAATGAACAGTCCTTCCTCGTCTATCAGAGAAATCTTTCCCAAGGATAACGATTCTCCTAGCATTTTCTTAGCCATAAAAGAAGAGATTGTGTTAGGTCTTTGGTTCTGTACGAAACTATCAGGAGGATTCTTAGGCTGGGAACAGAAATCAATGTTTCTGTGATACTGTATTGGCTAAATACTTAGACCAGAGAGAAAAGATTTTGTTCTGACTGCACAGTGAACTTCTTGTTTTGCTTTGCTGCTACAAGATTGTGAAAATAGTGTGAAATTTAAGGGGACGTATTTGATTCTGAGCAAGCCTGCCAGCAAGTTCTAGTCGTTTATTGCAACGCAATGTACCTGGTTCACTCGTATAATCCTACAGCTTTAAGTAACTGTAACTTCATTGATTTCAGTGGAATCTCGAGAGTAAAAGGGGAAAATTAGTGTGACATAGCAGTGATTCAGCTTTAATGTATTTCCTCATTCTTCTCCAGGTATTTATTATCCTTTAAGAGACATCCACTTTAAATCTTTCTTATTACTTGAAAAAAAGCCTCCTAAGATATGAACAACGCCAATACACATAGCTGAAGGGTCTCTGGGGATCTATTCTACAACATGACAATTAGACAAGATCTAAACTAGGGGCTTGATCGTAACAGCGATTAAGAGTATGATTCTTTCTTCAAACTGCTGAAATAAAATCTAAAGTATAGATGTAGTTTTATCCAGAAAGTATGATTTGCCTTGCATAGCCTTATTGGAATCATTGAATGAACATGGTCTGTACCTACTTATTTGTCAGCGTATATTACATCACCCCTAAGGAAGCCTTGTCAGTTTAAACATACTACTGCAGCCTAGACCTCAAACCAAGATCCTAATTATTTTATTTCTTCTGCTGTGTCCCTTAAATATTTTGTACCTTGCTCCCTGCCCTTTGCATGTATTTCTGTGCAAACCCAAATAATACTTTGTAGGTCTCTCCTTCATTCACTCTCTAACACTCTCATTTCCCAGTACTTTGCAAGTGTCTCCAGTGCTGTGAAGTTAGACCTTGATCCATGATCCACATTCATTTGTGGGTGATCACACTAGTTTTAACGGTCTATGTGTTTGGCCGTTTGCAATGCCTTTTGGTGAAGGAAACTCATAGAGATAGATTTGTCTTGGAGATTATGTTTGTGCTCGTGATAGCAACCATAATGACTGAGATTATAGCAGAAAAAGAGTTTGAAGCTTGTCTTTTGGTTAGAGGTAAAATCATACCTTTTACTATTGAGAGCATTTACTTATCCATCATCTAGCTTTCTCCACTTCCTCAAGACATGCTAGCATCTTCAAGAGAGATAATTTAAATTAAAAATAAAAAAAAGAGAAGAACTTTACATCATGACTGAACAGTTTGATACAAGTAATTTAAAGAAGTATATTTTAGGACTGACTATGATTAGGTTACAGGCTACTTTAAAGTAAATTTATTACATACTGTGCATTAGTATCGGGCACAAGTCTTTTGTCACTGGAGGAAATCTCTTCAAAGGACCGGAGCAAATCCCTCACATCATTGGTGAAGTAATTCCTGATCTCCCTCGCATGACTGATTTCTACAGGAGTGAAGCTTTTGTGATCCATGCATTTGCAATAACCAGCTACAGCTACAGTAATTAAATGGTTTAAATCTACCATCCTATATAGATTCACTTTGATTGCTTGCTTTCTTACTGTTCCTGTTACTGGACTCCAGAAATTAACACTTTGGTAGATGCTGGAAAAGCCAGTTTTTCCCTATTCCTGCTATAAAATGGGCCCCATTAGAAAACAAGCCATTTATTGGCATTGAGTATGCATTAATACAGTAAAAATATTTATGCTTTCAATCACTGCAAATTGCAAAGTGCGATGCCAACTCAAGCAGAGATACTATTTGGTGCTATTTTGTCAGCAAGTTTTTATTAGTTCGCTGGATTTACTAGAATTAGAGGGCTGTTTTGAGAAAAAAGAATGAAGCGTCTTCCAGTGAGTATTACACATTGGAAGATTAGCAGGTTGTTTCAAGTTGTGCCTTCATTCTCTGAGCAGTAAAGGCAATTACTACATCTGGAAGAATACTGACTCATGACATGGGACATTTTTGTTGAAGCTGGCGCCCGAGATTTTGTCTATCTGTTCTGCTGTGACAGAAGCTAAACTGAAAATTATTGTTAGTCCTCTACAGGTCTGGCAGCTTTGCAGATCAGCTCCAGGTCTAGAGGAGAAATCAAGTGTTCAGTCTCCAGTATGCTTGTTTACAAAAGACACAATTATCTTTCTCAGTCTCTCGCAGGAATGTGAAAGCTTAAAACCCACTTTTTTTTCTTTGTTCCCAAACCCTGAGCTTTTCACCTGAGAAACCCTTCTAGGTCAAAGCTCCTCCTCTGAGACCATATGACCTTTAAAGGTGGGCTTAAACCTTTTTTTATGCAGCTGCTCTGCAATACAAATGAACCTCAAAGCTTTAGCAGCCAGACAAAAAAGAGGTCTTTAACCCACACAGTCTCTGTAAGGGGGGTCATTTATGCTTAAATGACCTCTAATGGGCAAGTGATGAGTACTGTTCAACACAACAATATTAATGGGCAGGCAGGAGCACAGAGCAAGGGGTAAGATGGATGTTTGTGTGTTTCCATACCTTACAAAGCAAAAAGGGGTGGGCAAGCTTACCTACTCCTTTCCCAAAGGACAGCCAATAGCATCTAAGTGCTTCAAAAGCAATGATGCTTTTGTCAATTTATTTCAATGAAATGAAAAGATTAATAAATTCACATTTAATTAGGTAAGTTTTGATTTTTTTGGATTGTATAGCCCAGCTGATATGAAGGTGAGGAGAAGTAGAAAATTTACTTTATTTCCAATGATCTGATGTCCATTTCCATGGAAACAGAAATGGAAGCAGGAACCAAACATAAGCAGTCACAGCCCTGGTTAATTGCCCATGGCTGCTTTCTGTTTCCACTTCTATAGTGCTGAACTCTATGTTTTCTACTGACCCTGTTACTATAAACCAGCCTGTGTGTGAGAAGGGACTGGTAAGGGGAGATGGGGCACAGGAAGGCTGAGGTGGGAAAGATCTAAGAGGCAGCATGCAGGTTTTCCAGGCTGACCAGTGAGAAATCTCCCTTAAGGTTTGTTTTACTTGACTGGAAAAAAAAAAGGAGTAACATCAGAAAACTGATTTTAATTAAGTTATTGCTATGAGCCTGGTGATATAACAACTCTTAATGATGATCAATGCAAATCTGGAATTGCTCCATGGCAGTCAATGACAAGCTAACAGGTATTAAGGACAAGCTCTGGCCTTTAACCAGAAATGCAAAAAAATACTAACAGAAAGTGTGTTTCTGTGATTGCTGAGACTGTGACAAAAGTTGTATAAGGAGTCAGATCTTCTTGATTTGGCAAGCTCTGATAGCTTTACCATGCAACAGAGGTCTAGAAGTAGACCACTGTATTCAATGATAAATTAAAAATTGAGTATGGGAAACAAACCACAAGGAAATCTATTTCCAGGCAGCGAAACGGTTGTATTTATTCATTAAAATAATTGAGCACCTCTGCACTCTCAAATTTGGCCTAAAACCAGGAGCCGAAAATAACATTAAAAACAATACTCCCTGTTCTTGTTGTTTCCAAAACCAGATCCCCCAACAGGAAGCAATGATCCCCAGAGGTTCAGCTTCATGGAAACCAAACCAGATCTTAGGCCTTTTGAGGTTTACCCATCTCTTGTAATCATGCTGGCGTCTGTCCTATAACAGATTTCTTGCTGATATAGAACAGCTCATTCTAACCTAACTAAGCTATAAACTAACAACAGACTGCTGTTTGGAAGAGCTTGAAAAGGCTTGTGTGAAAAAAAGAGGTTTTGGTGGATTTTTTTCTGAGTTGTTTTTTGGACAAAATACTGAAAATAATCCAACATTGCCTTTCAATATGGAAAATAAGGAGAAAACTGGAGTGGAAAAAAAAACGTCTGTGTTACAAGGTGGATGCTCTTCAGCTTTGAGACAAGTTAGGCTCAAAGAACAGCAGCTTCTTCCCTGTGGTCTCATGTCCTGCCACTATTCCATGACAGTCTGCAAACATTCGGTATCTGTCACGTGAGCACTCCTCGTGCTACTCCTCGTTTCTGTAGTGCCCTTCTGAGTAGAAACTACCTTTGTTTGCATGTTAAACTTTGATCTGATAACTAGCAGGAGGTGACGATGGAGTTGTTCATCAAAATATCCCAACAGCGAGCATCACAAGAGCAACTGACAAAGAAGTACAAACTTTTACAAGTGCTATTCTGTCAGGACGCACTGCGGTATTGAAATGCACTCACATTTTCTCCCTGAAATAAGTCTTCCCCTCCATTTTAATACTGCCTGGGATATCATGGAAAGGGAGTGGCGATTTTAAGTTGGGAAATTTGTTCACAGCCTTTGGAAAAGCTTTCCTGATTGTCTAATTGTATATTGCTTGATAGATTGAGCAAGAATTGTTTCAGGTGCGTAGAGTCAAAAGATCAGGTGTTAAGTGGTGAGGGGCGTCTGACTGCAGCTGAAGTGTGGACAGGCCAGATGGCTGTAGAGGAAGGAGGTGGAAACCTGGGGGATTCTAATGATGAGAAGCTCTGGGATGCAGAAAAGCTAAGGTTTCTGGGAGATTTAGCAATCAGCTTCCATGCAGCTAGTGCAGGACATTCTCACGCATTATGGTTGCATCTTATGGCATGGCGTAGCCTTACAATCTGTGGCATGTGCATGATGTTAAAGCTGGAGTGAAAACATCCAACTTTAAGACTCCAAAGCAGTGCATGTATTTTGAAATCACACTGAGTAAAGTCTGACTGAGGAAGAGTAAAGAACTCTGGTTTTACTGATTTCCACTGCTTCTAAAATGTCCAGTTTTAAACCATACATTAGCTCTGTCTAAACATCTGTGTTTATAAAGAAAAACATATAGAAAAGTGTAGATCTCTCACACCTTGTATTACCATGCTGACTTGGTGATAGTTTACCCCCCTTTTGCATAAATGTAAAAGACTGCTCATGGCATAAGATAAGGGAAAGTCAGGCTCAGTGCATAAATAACTTCGGTGCTATACTGTGCAAGAGAGAAGTATCAGTTGCATGTGGTTTTCTGTGGATTGCGATTACCTACATACTTCCAGTGACCTTAAGTAGGATGCAGTGAAGATGGACTCTGACAAGTTATGACAGTCATGTTCCCATCTGGGCTAACTGAGGGGGGGTATGGTTTGAGCTCTGTGCAGCCCATGTCCCCTGCATCTGACACTTTGTCAGATACATCCTACTCTTTTTTTGCCTATGGCTTTGCTCAACAGACATATTCACAGATCAGCAGTCTGAAGTAAAGGCAAGGGATGCCTTCACTGTGGTCAGACATCCTTTGCACTTCAAGCCTCAAGCCCCATAGCTGTAGCTTTGGGGCTGTATTACACCTGGAACTGATTTGGCTTCACTGCCTATGGTCCTTTCTCATGTGCTCAGTGGCTGTTTTGTATGGTTATAGCAGGTAAGAGTCTGCTTACTCACACTCACTGCTTTACTTTCAGGTGCTCCCATGTTGATAGATATACAAATTCCTTGATTTTTATAAAAGAAAATAAAAAGAAAGGAAAAAAAATTATTACCAACAATTAGAGTTTTCCATTTGTATGAAACGTCTGGTACGGGAAGAGCAACAAGGTGTGCAATCTGATTGAGTTTCTGGGAATAAGAATGACACGTACAAAATTGTTCAGAGGTTGCAAAGTCTAAACCCTGTATTTCTTGTGAGTGGAAAGGTACAACCTAGAGATTTACTTGACTTCGTACGTGCTCATCAAAAATTAAAGTCCTAAGATATCTTGTGCGTTAGTGGCCTAGCAGTTAAGATGTTATTGAACTTTTGGCTGTAATACTCAAACTTACAGTAAGAGGCCATATTGAGTCTGATTTTTCCTTTTTTTCACACTAGCTGCTTCTGCTTTGTTCTATCGTATTAAAGGACAGGAAGACTTCCAGAGCAGTAGAGCTCCCAAAACAGGAGAGTGACTTGATTTCAAAGTGAAGAGCAGGTAACTGCCGGTACAGGAGCTTGCAGGTTAATTGGGTGTCCTGACCCAGACAAAACTCAAAAGAGAGAGCAGCTCAATTCTTTCATTTTGTACATGAAAAATTGCTGTTTGTATTGCACAGAGTTCAGTTTAATCAGCCCTGTGAGCCACTGTCGTATCCTGAAGTGGATCATCCCTTCCCAGGAAGGAAGAGAAGAACTATAGAGGAGGCCCAGGAGAATTGAAAGATGGTAACTTTAAAAATAAGTGAAGTTAGTGATTTTGAAAGGCACCAGATTAGCAGCACAGGAAATGGCCTCCTTGATTTAATCATACCTAAGTGCTTTGAGATAGATTCTTATTCCTTTTATCTTGATGAGTAGCACATCTCCACGATGGGCACAGCATCTGCTGGGGCAGCTGTGCAGGAGAGATAGGGGTCAAGCCTTAGGTAAAGCCAGCCAAGCTTGTCAGCAGCAGGAAGTGGATAAGCACAGTGTTGTTCCTCTGCCACTCTTTCCCCTACCTACACATCTCGAGGTCAGCCTAGGAAAAAAGCTGCAAAGAAAAAGAAGTGTTTTAAGTGGTGTGCTGTAGCAGATTTGCAGATGAAGAGCTAAAATATGACACTTAGTGGTGCCTAAACACTTTGGGATGAACACTGATGGTCTTCCTTTGGACTAGGCAGTATCAGAGGACTGTGAAAAATAGATATATGGGATGCTATAAACATTGCCCATGCTGCACCCTATCCATCTGCTATCTCCATAACCATCTTGTGGACAGTCTGCTAAGATATCAGGTGTCTACCTGATATTTGGGTCTCAGCATCCTTTGGAGGGTACACTCCAGCCGTGCTTAGAGATTTGCCTACAGACTTGTAGTCTGAGGATATGGTGGAGACCCAAGCTGCCACTCAAAATCACTTGGTAGGATCACCAGTACCTGCAGTCAGAGACCTTAACTTTGGGCATACTTCTCTAGAATTAAATGGTACAGGAACACTCCAACTCAGGTTGTTAGCATTTGGTCCTATTTCAAATACTGCTGTTAATTCACAGAGAACAGCTCAGAATTGGTGCCAGAGTGATGGTCAGAGTGGTGTCGCCACTATGACACCTAGACTAAGAGAGACCTAGGCAGGTATAAAACAGCTGTGAATTAACTGTGTTCTTCAGTCCCTTGGAGTTGAATTCAGGGACAGTGTATGTTTCTTGGTTCCACCAGAGTGAAAAGATTTTCCATTAATAGAGTGTTTTGTTGTAGTGTTGTCCCTGTTGTTTCTTTTTTTGGCTTTTTTTGGGTTTGTTTTATTGTTTTTGGCAATAACTGGCTGAGCATAAGAAAGCAGGGAATAATCTTAGGGGATAATGGGAGAGCTGGAGTCCTAAGCATGTTTTACAAAAGTATATAGGAACACATTTTTATGTAGAGTGAAAATGTGACGTCAACTCTTTATCTCCCAGGAGCGGTTAATAGCTCTTACCTACACATTTTCTTCAAAGGATCTTGCTGACTAATTTCCTTTTGGCAGAAGCTGCTCTGCATTTGGAAATGCACCTATTTGTTCCTTTCCACAGTTCTACCTTTGTCGGTCTCCTTGTGAACTGCCTCCAGCCCCTCTTTCTGGAGCAGGTTAGAGCTTGTTGCTCTCACCTCTCCTGCCCCAGGAAGCTTGAGGAGCAGTTGTAAGTATGCTGTTGCTCTTCAGGTCTGCATGAGAGTGGATCTCACTTGAGGTGCCTATACCCAAGTGTGGAGATTTCAAAACAACAGCAGCAGCTCTGGGCTGTCTGCTTCTCGGTGTAGCTGGCCAAGAATAAGGTGTGTGTGTTTGTGGCTCTTGCTTAGTTTCCTCACCCCCAATGTGTATTGGTATCATGGAAGCAAAAACTAGAGGTTGTCCCATCTGCTGTTTGTACTGAGCTTCAAATTTGTCAATTCTTGACCAAGAGTAAAGCAGAAAAAGAAAAGAGCAGAGTAGACTGGAGGCAGCCTGATGGATCAAATGGGATCAAACACTTGCATACACAAAATCCTGCTATTTGCCCCTCTCATAAACACGAATATCTGTATAAAATGCCCAGCAGTGTCAGGTACCCATCTAAGAATGCATGGCATTCAGATCATATGAATATGTACATCTCTATGCATCCCATTAGCTGTTGCTAATTCTTTCTCAGCCTATGGGGCTAATGACTAAATCCAGATCAGTAAAATCTTAGTTCCCTGTTGGCAGATTTCCTTTATTACAAGTGCTTCTACTCCTATGGGTATCAAAATGATTCCAACACCCCATAATTAGATCCCATGTCAGCCTAATACCTGTGAATTTGCCTTATGGATTTAGTCTGCAACCTCATTAGCTCTGCGTCAAGTCAGCCTATTCTCAGATAAGACATTGGATAGACAGGAAACTCTTGGTGCCACATGTTGTTGCAGAACTAGCTTGGTGGCTTGAACATAAAAATACATGGGAAAGCTTCTCCTTGATAAGGGTCATGACAAATGTATATTAAGAAAGGCCATCTCCATGAAAGCTTCACACTCAGACCTGGATGGCATGCACCTGGAGAATCCAAATGGTCCTTCATCTCCAGAAGCCTGAAAAAAAAGCAACATCTTCCTGAGGAGGCAGTCCATAAGTAGTAAATACACTTTGTATATGGAGGCAACAGTGGGAAGACTCCAGAACAGATTTGCTCACCTCCAAGAGTAAGAGCTTCTGCTCCAAGAAGGCTCAGGTCCAGAAATGTTATTGGATTGTTTTTCTCCTGCTGAGCCCTGTATTATGCCTTTGCAGAAGCTACCCTGATTCCCAGGGTAATCTGAAAGATCAAAAAGAGACAAAGACATGATCGTTCTCCAGCTTTGTACTGGCCAGGACAGTTTTGGCTGGCAGACCTAGTACAGATGGTCATCATCCTCTGATCCAGCTCCTGGACTGCCTGGACCTGATCTCACAGCCCTGCAGCCAGACCCAGAGTTGCTGCACCTGACGACACTGCTGTTGCTTGGCTGAATAGCACTGAGAGACACGGATCCCTACATCTGTAGGGATCCTGACACAGTGTAGAAAAACAGAAGGAAATACATTTGTCCAAGTGGAGAAAGTTTTCTTTTTGGCAGTCCAAAATTGACTGATCTGACCTTGCTACCAAAGGCATTTCTCTGTATTTAAAACAAGCTGCCTTTGTTCATCTTGGTTTGAACTGATTTACACATGCCACCTGCTTATTTAATTATTCTTGGTCTTTTCTGAGAGCTCTTGCCCAGTGATCAGAGACAAAACTTTGGCTTTGTATCTGGAATTAATGTTCCTAAGACTCCTAAAATATCTTTTGGAATATTTCTTATATCACTTGTCTATTACCTCATTTTGAAGTCCATCTTTCTAGCAGCTGTGGTCTAAAACACAAGGCTAAGCTCAACTCTCTCTTCTAAATTTTTTCTCTAAACTCTATCATGTAAACTATTCCTAAAGCCAGGTTTGACACCAGAAGAAAAGCCCTCTGTGAAAAAATGAGCATCACACTGACTGGTGATATTCTTTCTTCCAAGACTAGGTCAGCTTTGTTTGTCTTCTTTAGAAATGAACCTAAATCTGAGGCTTGGATAGAAAACTACTGATTACCACTCCGAAACATAACTTTTATGACTTCAGTCCATGTTCTTCGACTGAAGCTGAAGCAGAATCTGGTTATTTTGGTGCTCTGTCCAATATTTTGGTGACTCTGCTTAGCTGCCAACTAGAATGACTGCATTTTCCTCGTGCTTACACAAGACCTGCAATAGCTTATGAGAATGTTATTTCTTTATTTCTATTCAGCTGTATGCGGGAATAGAAACTGCACTGAGTTGTAAAACACTTAGGGTTTATGAATCAGCTGAAATTCTATTTGCACTTTTGCTGCCTTGATTTCTATGGAGCCACACCGGAATCAACCCAGATAGAGGTTTTGGCCCTGACTAAGTCTTGGGAGTGACACTCAGTTCTTATGCTGATGTTTCACAGGAAAAGAGCACTTCAATCCCTTCACTTTGGTTTATGTTTGCAGCTTTTCTTGCTCTTTAATCTGCAAAATTTGGCTTAGTGCGTTGAGAATGATGTCACCAAACAGGAGCCCTAGCTTCAGCTGATGATCCTTTTGTAAAAACAGTTTCTGCTCTGCTTTAATTTATGGCAGTTGCTGAATAGCTAGTTTGGTTTACCAGATATGCTCTGTCAGCTATTAATAAAGGTGAATTTCATGAAGGGTACGTTTTTCTTTCTGGCAACGGGACTTACTTGCTCAGTATAAATGAAACCCTTTTGTTCTCCACCAGGGTTTCCATTGAACTATTTTCCCATTGAATGCTAAATATTGGAATGGGCGAAATTTGGCCATGGAATGGGTGATTCCTTTCATTTATTGTAAATGAGCCATTACGCAGCCAGTGTAATCTGTCAATGCTCCCGAACAGTAGGAGTAGTTGCTTAAGACTGGCCTCATTGCAGTGTTTAAAGCAGTGTGTGATAGAGCCACTGCCATGGCAGCACTGAAATCTTCCCCAGACCCCGATTTCTGAAGTGGAAACTGCACCCATCTGCTGGGCTGAGCTGGGCTGTCAGCTGAGCTCCAGCCCTTGAATAAAGATGGCAGAATCTCACAAAGAAGGAAATGAAGAAGAGGCCTGGGTGGTTTTATTGAACCTTATAACATGTAAGTGCCAGAATACCAAAGAGCTTGTAGCAGCATAGAAAATCCCCTCTGCTAGTGACTCCATTTGCACTGCAGCACTATTCCGTTGCAGGGCCTATAAAGCAGATTGCTAACAAAAAGGTTATTCAGAGGGGTTCTTTCAATAAACCCAAAGGTAACAAGTATCCACTGAGCAGATGTCATGAGACTGAGCTGCACGCTGGAAAACTGCCGCAATATTTAAAAATAACGCTTTCTTATTAACCTAAGTACAATACTAAAAGTCTTTTAAAATAAAACTTTCCAGATGGCACCTGCATCTGAGATGCTAATAGGATGAATGCCAGTAAGCCCACTAATACTGGAAATGCTCTTAAGGAACAACTACAGCTGATTGTACTGGCACAAACAAATAAAAAACTAATTTATGTATTCCTGCAGCTGCATCTCTAGCCAAAGCAGAGGCAGGAGTCAGGACTAATTCACAACTGACTAATGCTGTCTCATTCTTTGCAGATTTCTGGCATTCAAGTGTAATTAAGATTTATTGTTTGCTAACTTGCAGGTCAGAACAAGCACTGCAATATGGATAACTTTTTGTCAACTAGTAAAATGCCTGTTAGGAAGAATCATCAAACCTTCCAAGCAGAACATGACAGAAATGAATAACAGCGTTATCCGCATTTCAGCTGACTGGTTGAGATCCAAACAAGATCAGGAAGGGATGGACAGTAGGCTGAGGAACCCAACTGCATATAGAATACAGCTAGATGAGTTCGTGGCAGCACAGGGTATGGTAGGCACACTGTAAAAGCTAGTTGTTCCTGCTCCAAGCCAGACTTACATAGTACTTACCATCAGTGCTATGCCCTTGCTTTTCTAGCCTCTTATGCTTTTGAGAGGAATGCAGGAAGCAACACAGGGCTCCTTTCACCTCTACTAATATGACCAGGTCAGTAGGGGAAGCAATCCACCACAGCTTGCCATTGTAGAAAAGAGGTGAAAAAGGGACTAGTTAGTACTACAGCTTGGCTGCAGAAATGATAAGGTCATGCAGAGGGACACGAGTTAGACCACCACTGGTCTGTGGTGTATCATCATCATGTTTATTTCATTTGTTGCCACTAAGCTGACAAAACTATACACTAGCTGATGACTGGGACCTAAACATGGTGGGGGCCAGAATCAGCATCAGGTATGGTGAATATTTTTAGGATTTGCATGGGACTTCAATTAGCACAGATATCATGAAGTTGAAGCTCAGAGTCCGGCTGACGATGAATAGAATTGTAGAGTAGTTTATGTTGGTTGAAAGTGACCTTCAAAGGTCAACTAGACCAACCCCCCTCTGCAATGTGCAGGGACATCTTCAACTAGTTCAGGTTGCCCAGAACCACATCGAGCCTGGTCTTTGAATATGCAAAATCATATTCTCATTCTTAGAACAGTATTTTATGTTTCTGTCTTCCATATAGCTGAGAATTTCCAAGAACGTTTTTGTCATTAATAACTTCCTGACACACCTGAGTTACCTGTATGTGACTGTAAGGTAAATGGAGGTAATGTGAGGTAAATGGAGGCACAGGAGATACTGGATTAGGTTAATTTTTTCAATGTGCATCTTAAGCAGTTATTATCTTTGCAAAGAAGAGACAAATGTTATCACTTGTTTTTTTCAGGCTGTGTAATGCTTGGGCTTGGAGATATAATGAAAGAGGTTTGCAAGGAATTAAGCTGGTTTGTCTCAGGTATCACAGACTATCTTTCATTTGCTCCTGCTGCCAAGCCTGATTGCTAGGGTTACGACTGCCTTCAATCTTTTGTATTTACACCTCTGCCAAGAAACCCCTACCAAATCAGGGTTTCTACACCTCCATTCTCCTAATCCTACTCATTCTTTCTTTCACCTCAAATCTGTTCAGAAGCTGAGGAGGAGGGACATAGGACAGGGATAAGGAAAGCTGTACAGATCCACTTCATTAAACAGGCAGTGCCAGCACTGTAAACGAAACTGGCTGTCTTACATCCTGGCACCAAAGGATGGAGCAGGAATATATCTGAATGTAATCACTTTCAGTAACTTCAGCAAATAACAAAGGGCTGACTAATACCAGGAGCCTCTCCTACAGTCCATTCACTGTGTATGAGCTAGTTCCGAGACGCAATTGGCAGATGAGAATGCACATCAAATGTTTTGATCTCTGGAAGAACATTTTTCCTAATATTTTTCCAGTGATATTTTTTCCCTCAACTTAGTAATGTGACTCTGAAGATGGTCATGCCATACTTTAAAAGGAGACACTCTCTGTGTGTTTTTTAAGACCTTTTTCGAAGGGGGACAGAAGGTTGCATAGTTTTTAACTCCAAAACCCAGATGTTCTTTAACAGAGAAAAATAGAATAACATACATTAATAGCTTGGAAAACAATGGCAATATTTAATTAACCTTTAGAAATGGCTAATCTGTGAATCTGCACGTGTCAGCTCATCTTTAGAACAGAGTGACTGTGTGTGCCTTTGCCAAAATCAACATGCTTGTTCGGTGGATTTCTTCCACTGGGGATTCACATGAAGAACAAAAAAAGGAAAAAAAAGAAAGTAAAAATAATTTTTTTTCAGTTGTTTGACTTGAAGCATTCATGTGATCCAGATGACCTCGTCAGGGTTGATGCAGCCTGGTGTGCCACAGACCCAAGGTCTATATGTTCAAGGCTTGGCTCTTAGCCCTTAGTCATTGGACCAGACAGTCTGCAGGTCTTGTGGGACCATTAAAAGCTTCAGTTTAGCAATGGGGCTGTTACCTCTTCATCACTGACTCTTTCTATATATCCCTTTAACTTTGCTGCCATCAGTGCTTATATCCAACAGACCCTCTACCTGCCAAATCCTCTCCTTTTTGAATCCTTTCAGTAGAAATACAGGCTATGAGAGGAAAAGAAGTGTCACTGAATATTTGACTCCTTTCAGAGCCCCGTTTCCCATTTGATAGGAGCCCCATGCTAAAAGGGCATAGGCTGTACCCCTCCTCCAGCTGGTTCCTAGGGCTGTAAGGTGCAGGCAGATCACAGTTTCTCAGCATGCTGGAGAGGTATCTGAAGCATAAGGCTCATGGTGCATACGGGAGGAGTGGCAAGTACACCAGAAGGTGAAGAGATGGCTGGAAGCAACACTAATGCCCCTCCATCTGGAAAGATGAGTGCTGTTTAGTACGTCTGGAAAGCATTATTTCTGCAAATAGCTCAACCTCTTTCAGCTTAGAGGCAGGGATCCTAGCCTGCTGCCAAGCTTAGATCTCCCTGATGGCAATGTAGTAGGGGAGATGGTGAACAAGTGTACTAATGGCATAAAGCAGGAAAAAACAGCATCCAATACATCAGCTGAAGGTACATCAGGCATCTGCCCTTCTCCCAGAAGGCTGCCTGTGACTTCAAATTGCATTAAGACACACTTGTGTTTTATATCATGGGATCAACCCATATGATAAAAGTTTAATTGGGTGGGTGTGAGGGGGAATTCAGAAGTCACTCAACTGATTGTTCCCAGTGATTTAGCTTCACAAGGGAGATATGGGAAGGGATCAGCTGTAATCTACTAGTATCCCTGAATATTTGTTTGAATTGTAGATCTGCAAAGATCTAGCTTTACATGAAACTCATCTGAAAGCACTGACAGGTGCTATTTCATGTGCTTTCAGAGCAAATGCCTGACCCAAGCTTGTTCAAAACCTTGATTCAAATTCAGAGACCAGAGGGGATCACTCAGCAAACACCATCAGGCCTTTGGCTTTGTAACAAAATCAAAATCAGTATGTATGGCTTTTCTTTAAATATTTTTGAATGGATAGAGCTGAAGGCACAAGTTCCAATAAAATACTTGTTTACCTTTTAAACATATTAAGTCAACAGTCTAAACATCCGTCAGAAATGCACTCCTTCTGTGAATTTCAAGCAGGACAATTTCCAAACTCCATCTCATCAGTGTACAGCCTGTTTTCTAATGATATATATTCATGATCAATGTGGGATGCTGTGCGTGGTAATGAACAAGTTGTAATGCAGCTGATGTGTGAGGGTCTTGTGTGTATTCTCATGGGTCACTGTTGACCAGCCATCTGATATGTGCCAAGTTTGGATGAGACAATGTGGTGTGCAAAGCTCAGGAAGGATTTCTGGAAAATGTTGGTTTGGTTTATTTAAGGCAGATTTGAAACCTTCCGAATGTTTTTTCTTTTTTTTTCCTCTTTTTCCAGTGAAATTCAATGGATGCTCTCATTTGAAAATGTGAGTTCAAAATGTATTTTAAAACTCTTTAGGATTGGACTCCAGACCCTAAAATACATTTTTGGAAAAGCAGTCTATTCTCAGACTTGACAATAAAGGCACAAACCCCACTTCCTAAGCAGTTCCAGGAGAAGTTTTTGACAGTTGTGATGGGTTTATACATCTTTTCACAGATTTGTGGATGTTTGCCTCGAAGATTTCTTTATGGTGTTTCTTTCCACATCTGCCTCTGTACTGAATGGCAGCCTGTTCTAAAATATTTGCCAAATTTTGTGTGACTTGACGGACTACCCATAGCTCATATGCTTAAGTTTATGGAAGACTTTGCAGGTCAGAGCTGACATTCGTTTCCTTTTTAGAGGCTCCAAAATGAGTTTTAAAATTGTCTGTGGTGACTGAAGATAATAAAGATACAATACACTGGTAGTGCATCGTAGGTTTTAATGGAAGAAATCAAAATGCAAGGAATGAGTTCATAACAATATGAACATCAAAATCCTAAACTCATTTTCCTTGCTTTAAAGAAGGGCTTTACTTTTTCTGTTGATATTCCCTAGGTGTTTTCCATAACTTTCATTAACATTGTTTCAAAACTATTTGCTTGTCAATTCTTTTTCTTAGTGAAAAAGTAAAAATCTCCATATGGATTTGGGTTTTTTCTCATGGTTGCTTTGGTTGGGTTTTGTTTGTTTGTTTGGGGTTTTGTTGTTTCTTGTTTTGTTTGGTTTTGGTCCTTTTATTTAACTGTACAAAATAAAAAGTCTGCGAGCATCCTGGTAAAATATGATAGAACATTTCCAATAATAAAGAAAAATGACGCATTTTGTGAAGAATTGTTTTTGGATAAAAAGGGTTCTTTTCAAGTGAAAAGGCATGTCGTGCAAAAAATTCAATTAGTTCTAGTTTCAAGATCCCTATGGGCCATATCCTGAATAGTTATTGAGACAAAGCTCCCATTGAAGTCACTGGGCATACTTCCTGATTAAAGCCTTCAGGACTAGGTCAACTGGGAGTTTTGCCTGAGTAAGCACTTCAGGATTTGAGTGTAAACACAGCCATTGGGGAATAAATGGGTTAATACAGCAGCCTAATACATTCTCTGCATTTGTAAGCTCGGCTTTATTTAAGGCAAGTGGATTCCTCTTCCTCCTCAGGAGGATGGCAGACATTTTATTCTCTGTAACTCACAGTGCTGGTGTCCTTTCCTTCCTGTCATCAAAGTGGTGTTATCTGGTCCTAGTCTTTCCCCACCCTCCTGCATCTCCCTCCTCCAAGAATGAATCCCCCATGTCAGTGTAAAGGCCAAACCACTTTTTTAATACAGTACCAAGGGAGGAATCCCCCTACCCCCTCCCAGCCAAGCCTGCTCCCCCATCCAGGCTGAGTTAGTCATGTCTGACTTCTCCTATTCACATTATGGCTACCCTTGTTGCTTTTTGGGTTTTGTTTTGCTTCCTTACTGTTGTTGTTTTTCAGCCAAAGCTGTCATTTATCATGAGAACAAGAGCAGCCATGTGTTGATTTTTCTGGATTCCTTTTGGACAGTGTCCCAGTGCTAATGAAGGCCCTTCCAAAGTGCTAAAGAGCTGGTGCCAAAATCAGTTACAGTGAAAACAATAGGGGAGTGGTGCACAGACAGCACATCTAGTGTGTGTGTGCGTGCATGCGTGTGTGAGCGGACGGAGCACTTACAATTGTGATTTCGGTCCCCCTCCCTTAAGGATAATAAATTCTGAACTAAGGGGCTCGAATTCACATTTGCTCAGGGTCTGAGGCCCATTAGAAATAAAAGCCAGTGGAAAAATAGATGGTAGATGTTCACACATTATGTCCTGGCTGGTCTGGATAATAACACAAAAATCAATGTTGTACGTAAGCTGTGGCAATGATGATGAAGCTCCTGCAACAGTCACAGGACCTTGAAATTCAGGGCTTTATCTCTGCTCGTGGGTCATTTATCTAAAAACTTCCTTTTTTTTTTTTTTTTACGGGCTCCTGAAAAATGTCTTTTTTCTTTCTTTTTCTTTTTTTCTTTTTAATACACTTTTAAAAACCAGAACTATTCTGCTTCTCACGCTTTATGAGCTGCTACATTTACAATGCATGCTAGGTCTTACAATACCAAGCAGCAGTTATTGCATGCTATACTGTTAAGGTGCAGGATGGTGATGGAAACACACTTTTCCTGGGACCACGAAGGTGAGCGAAACCGAGACAGAAACATGCAGAAGGTGCACAAATCTCGGCAAACTACCTACAGAACTGCTGTCCAAACCTGAATTAAAGGGTAAATACAGGTGGTCACAGCACGGGTGCTGGGACTTGGAGAATTTTCGCCTGGTAGGAAGTTCACAGTTGCTGCGTTTTCCTGTTCTGCAGGCTCACGTTCGAGCTCTGCATTAGATCAGTGAATTAAACCATCCTATGTAACTGACCAACAGATCTGTCGGAGCACTGATGAAGTGTCATCTCTGTCACGTATCACGCTACACCTAGAATTTCTCTGGCAATGACCCCACAGCCAAGTGAACCTCCCCAGTCTTTTCTCTGGACCTAATTTTCTCCTCAGCTTGTTTTCCCTCTCTTCACTTGCTTTCTAAGGAATAGAAAAGGAGCTGTACAGATTTTAGCTGGGAGGCTGCAGCGCTTCTGCCTGGACAGCGCTCTGTGCCCGGCTGCAGAGAAGATGCCACTCACTGCCGTTTTCTCGGCCAGGAATAAGGCAGGAAAAGCCCGTACATGGAGGAGCTGCAGCAACGCAGCTGCTGGCATTCGCAGCTTTCAGTACCCAGTGCTGGCTGAGTACAGCTAGCTCTGCCCCGCTGCTGCTAGGTCGGCCAAGGAAACAAAAATAAGCTCTTTCTAGCACCATCTTCCACACCAAGAAAGACATGCCTACTCCTTTAGCCACCCAAGTGCCTCTCTTTCTGGCTTTTGCCTGGAGGCTTTCTTCTCACTGGACTCCTGCTGCCCACAGTTTTTTTGGGCAGCGATTGTGCCGCAGCCTTGAGAGCAGCAGATCAGGTCTGCCGCTCAGGAAGGTGAGCTGGGGGCAGCCAGAGCTGCGGCTGGCCCTCATCAGCCAGGGCAGAGTCCTGCAGCACGGAGCAGCGAGGCCAGGAGGGCTTGGCTGCGCACATTGGCACACCCAGACGAGGCGAGGTGATGAACCAGGTACTAGGTCCACCCCAGGGAACCCGGGCAAGAGCAGCGGTGGATGATGCCAGGAACAGAACTGGAAACACAGGTCCAAGGTCCACCCAGGAGATGGGGCTGGAACACTCGTCACATAGCTGGGTAGGGACTGAAGAGACTGCACTGAGTTGAAATGGAGCTGCTGCCCTATGGGCAGGGCGTGTAGCTAGGGGTCCCAAGGTTGGTAAGTCAAGGTCATCGAGGCCTCAACGCACTTAGACTCCATTTCTCCTGTGGATCTGAAGTAGTATGCCTGGAGCAAAGTCCTTCCCGACTGACATCAGCATCTCCGCTTCCTCCCCTGCTCCGGGTTTTGGAGCAAACCTGGGCACAGGAGAGGCACAGCATGGCCATGAATCCAGTGAGGCCTCAGCAGAACTCAGCAGTGAGCTGCAAAGCACATCCTGCGAGAAGAAGCACTTAGTCTTGATGTGCAGGGAGAAAAAGTCTGGGGAGAAAGCACGAGTAGACTGCAGCAGGGTGATGCTTAACTGAGGGCATGCTGGTGGATCCCAGCACTTATGGGAAGAACTGGCAAGCCACTGAGGCCCTTGGTCAGCAACCCAGCTTAAAGAAGAGCTTTTGGCAGCTCTGGCAGGATCACATTAGTATCCCCAGCAGAAGGGATTTTTAATAGACTGGGTGGAAAGCAATTTCCTCATCCTGTAAGAATTTTGG
>JANHGB010052335.1:8991-27054 GCA_026283785.1 Coracopsis vasa | reverse complement strand
CTTATTTAAGTCACAAAATAAGACACAAAAGAAGTACTCTCATGGAACAATTTCTTTTTTAACGTGTCCACACATTCGTGTCCAGATTTGGCGGACAATTCTAAATTATCACCCAACACAGTTGTTGATGAGTGCTTTGCAACAGAAATCTGCGGAATGAACTAGAAAACGTGAATGGTGTCAAAAGTAACCAACTGCACGTCTAGCAGTTTTGTTAATCATCTCCTGCTAATATGCTGGAGCTTGTTTCAGACTAACTTTGGATTTGTTTGCACAGCTTACAGCAAATAGTCTTCAGACATCTGTAATAGTCACTTCATCAGAAATAGTCCACATGGCAGCAGCTCTGACAAGCTTAATTAAGGACTTCTTTGTTTGCCCCAACAGTAACTAAATAGCCAGTTAGAAAGACAAACGCCTCTATCTGAAACAGAATGCTGGTAGCAGTTGAAGCCAGTGAGGCTGTTCTGGAAAGACTTGGTGAAGCCAGGAAGAAACAGTGCAATGAGAAGGCCTGACCTGCTTGCAAGGAAAGAAGGAACTTAGAGAAATAGTGAGCAACAGAGAAGAACTGCTGTCTGTGGCTAAACTTGGGCTTGAACCCAATGGACACAGATGCTTGGATTCCCTCCTCTTAAGTAGAGAAAAGATGATGGTGGAGGAGATCTCACAGGGTTAGGGTATTCCAGGATAATTAGCTAAGCTCGGGACTTGTGTTACATGTTTTGGCTTTATGCCTGTCTCATGCAACAAGTGAGCTAAACTGGAAGGCAAATTGCAGATGGCAGAAATAAAATGATGCTGGGCTTGGTACAGGTGGACACTGATGAAAACCTTCGATACTAGGAATGGGTAGAATGATAAACATAAATGATGCACTACGGTTCACATTCTATTGCTACTGTAGTAATGAATTTGAAAATGAGAATATTCATCAGAAGTTGTCACTCATTACGTCTCGGATGCAGTGATGCTAAAGTTATCTCAGATTTCTATGGCTATTTATTGTAATATCTACTGTAAGCACTGAAGCAAGTGCTCATTGGAACCTCTTTGAAGGATCACTGCACTGTTGCTCTGACACAAAGCAGATC
The DNA here is from genome assembly GCA_026283785.1 of Coracopsis vasa. Lineage (NCBI taxonomy): Eukaryota > Metazoa > Chordata > Aves > Psittaciformes > Psittacidae > Coracopsis > Coracopsis vasa. The sequence continues at coordinate 25,960 of JANHGB010052335.1, read as the reverse complement.
TGTTTAGGTATGCACCTCCCATAACAATAAGTTGGACTTTCCACGTACATCATTTGAGTCTTATTTCACCCAGTCTCTGAACTAGTTCTTGACGGATATTCCAGGCCTAGCTGTTTCCTTCTAATTACTTTAAACCAAAAGGAAAAAATGCAAAAAACTGTGAATCCCGCATGAAAAATGTAATGGCAGCCAAAGGTATTCTGGGATTACATCATTATAAGCATGTAAATTGGTAAAAATTAAGCAGGCTCATAGAGGGGAGAAGTGTGAAAGCAGCTGGTTGGTGACTGTTACAAGGTCTACATGCTGCAAGGAAATCCAGCCTTGCTTCACTACACTATTAAACTAATTTTATTGAGGAAGAAAGCAAGGCAGCTGTAACACTATAACTGACGCATCAGGAACCGCCCCTACTGCAAAGACGGTTTCCCTTCAGGAAGCACCAGCTTGTCTGCAGCCTCAGGGCTCCAGCTACACTGGTGTCTAAAAGGGAAAAATGAAAACACTCTGGGCAAAAGAATTTAAGCAGTTGTGCACGGGCAGCTGCACACTTCTTGGTTTTATAACAAGACAAACATTTTCTTCCAGCCATATATGAGCAGAAACCACATCCATTACCTGATCATCTCTGGATGGCTCAGGAGTAGAGTACTAAAAATGACTTGTAACAGGAAATCATTCACCAGCCATGATGCTCATGTTACTAACAAAAAACCCAGGGTTGTCAGTGGTTGTCAGCTTTGTGGCAATTTGGTTTTAAACTCTAAAGGGGCTGGGGGAAGGCACACAAAAAAAAATACCCTCGTCATGTTAACAAATTTCATCGTGCTTTAAGAAAACCTCAGCCACTGATTAGAACATAGAAGGAAGTAATTTTCCTATTACCAAGCAGGGTCACTGTCCTGCCATAACAAATACACAGGAACAGGGTACTTGGGTTTCCAAAAAGTCAAGCTCATAGAAGGGTTTTGACAGGATATATTAGTATGCAGCAGCCACATTACTTTCTTCTTTTGACAGCTCATCTATCCTGCAGGAAGTACTTTAACCAAGTCCAAGAGTATAAACTGATTCTGATTAGAAATACTTCAAAATTTTTCATTTTGCAGGGATTACACTGGTGCTGTCTTTAGCTAAATCTATACTGGTGTTTACTTATTATTAACAATACAGACTCTGGTAAATGAAAAATATTTATATTACAAAAATGCCCCAAGAGTAACCTTCCCCAGTGTAACCTGTTGGGCTTTGGGTTCGATTTCTGGGTCTTGGGGGTTTTGTTTGGTTGATTTGTTTTGGGGTTTGGGAGGGTTTGGTTTTTGGTTTTGATTTTATTTCTCTTTTTAAGAAATTATTTTTAAAAGCTGCAACTCTTAAGGCAGATTTTTCAGTTGATTAAAAACTGCCATTCCTTCTATGCACCAATTTTCCTCTCTCTGGGTGTAATGCTCAACATTTAGATGCCTGAGGAAAATGGCAAAGCTGCTCAGAACTCCTGGTGCAGCTTCCTCTGAAGTCAGAGTGACATCCTTCTTTTACCATTTAGTGAGAGATGGAATTCAGCTCATCATGGAAAGAAGTTGCTCTTTCTGCTTCTCTCTCATGGCTGGCACAGGAGAATGAATGGCAAGACAAGATATCTGGGGTGTCTTTGACAACGGGTTTCAGTTGGTGACTTTCAGAGGACTATCTTTAATCCTAGTACTTTAATCCTAGCTCTTTAATCCCCAAGAGACCCTAATAACTGTCTAAATGGTGAAAAGTGACACTTTAATATTGTATGGGACAGAGTAAAATGTACATCTCTAGTAAAAAGATTATTTTTTTTTAAATGCAGAATTTTCAGAAGAGCTGGAGGTAGGTAGCCAGGTAGTGCATTCTGATGATTTAAACAAATATATAACCATGCCATCATGTGATCTGTAGTAGGAAAATACTTTTTACATTCTGGGTTTGAGGGTACACACCATATGTTCAGATGGAGGGAGTGGTAAGAAAAGAAATACAAGCTTAAAGTACAAGAGAAGGCAGGTGTTTAATCCACTAGAGAAACTGCTGAGGAGTACTCTTGTGATGTGAAAAATACATTGCACTCTCAGGCTTAACAAGACCTAGGTTGATTGCCTGAGTAATATTCCTGGCAGCACAGAACTTTCACTTGTACACCTTTCTTTTCTTTAGCTTGCCAGTAGCTCTACTTGAAGTCCGCAATAAGCCTGAAAGGAATCTGCTGGGGATGAATAGGAGAGAGATTGGAAATGTGGAGGGAGAGAATGTGAAAGCTTTTCATTCTCTAATGAAAGGTTTGTCTTCTGGCACTGACTAGCACTTCTGTTTCCACTTAGACCCAGCTCTTTGCACTCAGATACAGACTTTCTCCCCATCTTTTTGGCACTTTCGTCTAATTAAGACACGCCAGGAAGAGTACGGGGACTCTGAAGAATGGTGGACAGGATTCTCAATGTGTTACTTAAGCACCTGCGTTAGGAGACAACCCTTCTAAATCTTTTTAGGAATAATCAGCAAGAAGCATGTTTAATGGTGCCAGAGCTCCTGAAATTCAGCCTGCCATTTTAACAGTGAGAAATATGGGTGTATAGCGAGACAGAATGAGATTCATTCCATATGAATATGCCTCAGAGACACCTGCACAGGCACACATAGAGAAAAAAAGTAATTTTTTAAAGTAACCCATTAAAGCTGTGTGATTAGCCAGTTTGCCCCATACAGCAACACATGAACAAATTACTGTAACTACACTGAAATCCATGATTCCAGAATTGTCCTCTAAAGTTCTAGTTAAAAAATGTGATGAAGACGAAGGTTTGCCCTGATCTGCCTAAATATGACTCAGTGAGCACAGTCAGAAATTAGTCAAGGAAAAAGTGTAAGGCTGAAGTAGAAGGCAATATCTCAGTACTTAACAAACATAGATATCACTTAGAAAGATCAGGATTCTCTAGTACTGTCATGGCACTTGCTATGTTCAGCTGCTATTGCTGTGAGTCTGTAGCCCCACCACACTGAAACTGCATTGAAGCCAAGCATCCAAGTATCAAGAAGTTCACTGTAGGGCATTCAAATCAAACCTGTAAGTTCTTTCAGTGAAAGTATCTCTGATTCTCATCATTTTTAGGCAGACTATGCCTGCTTATAACAAAATCTGGAAGTGTCTTTGCAGACCTGAAGTCTTTGCTCAGGAACCTAAAAATGGTACTTGATGTAAAAGCAAGAGATAAACAAATTCTCTGAGGCTCTGAAGAGTCTGTAAACATAGCTATGAATCCAATTTTTAGTCATATTCACTATTTTCTTACACTTCATGACTACCAAAGAGCTGTCCTTTGTTTCCAAGCCAACATAATTTTTATAACCAGAAAAGCTCTGTACAGTCTTTGCTTTTGTTTTTGCAGAATTCAGCTTTCATTGAAGAGCCGTAATCTAAAATCTCCTCCCCTGAGGAAAATTACAGATATGAACACAACTTCTGAAATGCTAATAATTTTATCCTGAATTTGTAGACTATCTCCAACATAACAGCTGAGGTGCCCACACTTAAAACATGATCAGTCTTGTTACTTCCAATTAACGTTAAACCCTCAAAGACTTAAGTGATCTAGCAGACAATCATTTTCAGTGATCCTCATAGTTTTCAGCAACATGAAGCAGCTAAGGCCCCCTGTCTTAAGCAAGGAAGGTTAAAGAAATGGCACCTTTCAATTTGAAAGCAAGGAAAGACAATCTGCTCTTGAGCCTTGAACCTGTCAATATGCTTGTACCACTGTGAAGTAGACCACTGGGATCTTACTCCTGCTTTTAACTTTCCAGTTACTGCTGCAGCACAGCTACATTATCATCAGTACCTCACTGGCTTACTTTGTTATGCGTACTGCGTTTCTAGCTATATCCTGAGAAGCTATTCCAAGAGACTAAAGACACTCTAAACCTCTCTGAAGGACTGCTCAGGGAAATGGCTGGCTTTGAGGAAAGGAGTACCATTTTAAGACACAGAACAAATGCATATATTCTGCTTGTAAGGCGAAAACAGCCAGAGTCAGCGAGGAGAGTGAAGTAAGCAAAAAGTAAAAGAGTGCAAGTGCATATACAAGTATGTATGAGTGAAGTATTGTGCAGAATATGAGGCAAAGAACGTAAATCATCTTTTTGGAGAAGCCTAGAGATATTTGTAAATCTTTAGTTTGGACTTTCTGAAAACATTCTGACATTGACAAACGAATCTAGAGAAAAAGGAGTAAATACCAACCAATGCAGTTAGAAACTTAAAGTGATGTTTTTGAACACAATGTTCTTCTAAGCCTTTGAACACTGCTTTTAGTCATTGATTTCTTTCCTTAAAATTCCCACATACTTCAGGGTTTTTTTCAGTGCAAGGAATCCCACTGAAAGTGTAGGTAAGTGACTGTCTGAAAGATTTGTTTAAATGTGTGCTTAAGCATTTGCACTGATCAAACTCTTTTGGGGGGATTTTGAACATTTTTGCCTTTTATTTATGGTAATTTTGCACCTTCATGAGCCATTCTAGACAGAAACATCTTGCTCCTGGGGAAGAATTTAGCTGAACTTGACATCAACTAGATGGTTATTTTAACAGTAACAGCATTTAAATATCACATGCAGTGACAGATATTGTACAGAAGCAGAAGGAAAACACCACCTCAAAGAACTGCCTCTCTGAATCAGAAATGGGACCTTGTAATGGGCCAAGGAGGGAAGGGTGGATGGAAATGTAGAAGTAATATAGAAGTTACTCACATAAAAGCTGTCTGTGTGAATCAGTGATGTTTGCATTCTCATGCCAGAAAGGGTTTATCAAAGGATAACATTCGTTCCTCACTAACAGAGAAGGGAAAAAACAACGAGAAAAATTAATGCTATAATATCTTATTGCAATATTTCCTCTATTTTTGTGTGTATGCATTTGCTCCACAGTAATAGAAAAGGGAAAAAACAATGAGAAAAAAATTACACTTTATCTTCTTGCAATGTACGAGTTTTTTGCACATACATATACTTCATATAAAATTATCTGTTCTGAAAACAGTCATTCCTAGGTAGGGAAGGGAAGGAGGGGATTTTCAGCACTCAGCATTGGCCAACTTCTGCCCCCATGGGGCCTGACATTGAAGGCAAGATGGAAAATCTGCTAATCGCAGTGGGGCTAAGGGTACAGCAAAGGGAAGAAGTCCTTTAACCAGCACCTTCTCCTCTTCTCCACTGCAAATAACATCCTTTCTTGCCCATGATGAACATTATTTACTCCTTGTTTTTAATGGAGGAATCAAAACCCAAAAAATATGCCTGGCATACAAATTAAACTAAATGGGAAAAATCCTGTCATGTTCACATGGGCTAATGGATCTATCATTAAAATCCAGAGCACTGAAATACCAAGCAAGACCGAAAGCAGTACAATCGCTTGATGAACTTGGTAAATCTTCAGTCACTTACCTTTAGTTAGCATAGGATTGAGTTAATTTAATTACATTCTTCGCAGATATACAACTAATAATATTTACTCTCATATAATTTATATTCATAGTATTTATTTATATAAACTATATATTGTTTGATATTATTTAAATTAATATTCTTTGTGGTTGGTGTTTGGTTTTTTTTGTTGTTGGCTTCCACCCAGAGCTTTTGCCCCTTAATCCCCCACTGCCCCGAGTAAGTCACAACAGACGTCTCTTTCCTTCTAAACGGTTAACGTCTATTAAGTGAGTTTGGATTAGAAGTTAATGCAAACGCGGGGCGCCCCGCGCCGCTCACTCACCGCGGCAGGTCCGCCACAGGCCCGAGTGGGAGCTGAGGGCGTCCGTGCCGTTGCGGGACGTCTCCAGCTTGGAGGCATCGATGATGTACCAGAAGTCGGTCGCGATGGCCACCACGAGGAAGACGAAGCTTGACGCTCCCACCAGGGCCACGAGGAGGGACAGGCGGCCCAAGCTCAGCTTCATGCTGCAGCCTCACCGGCACCTGCCGTTCGCGCCGCCACGGCGGCTCCCGCCGCCCGCCCGAGCCGAGCTGAGCCGAGCTGAGCCCAGCCCCGCCCCGCCCGCCGCTGCTCGCCCGTCGCCGGGCGGAGCGGGGACCCCGCAACGATCCGACTCCGGCCCCGGCTCCGCAGTGAGACCAGGTCGCGACCGTACCCTGCTCCCGACCCGGCCCGGCCAGCCCCGGGAGCTGGACCGGCTCTGTCCCCGCAGGTGTGCGAAGGAATGCGTGTGGGAACGGGGGGGGAGCCCTGCGCTCCGCGGCACGGACAGGGCAGCCCTAGAGAAGAAGGCTCCTAGAAAGAGATACCTGATAGGACATGCGGGGAGGGCTGTATCCCAACAGCTCATGCAGCTTTGGAACTCTTGGATGGTCTCACCTCAGAAGCTTCCTTATTCCAAACACCGCTGTCCCTGAGGAGAGGAGGGTGCAGAAGCCAAGGTCTGGGGAGCAGTAACGGTGCTGGTGTTCTTGCAGCCAGTTCCAGTATTTAGAAGCGATTTCCTCTGTTCTTTGCCTTCCAGATGCCGACCTCAAAGGACAGATCTAATTTGAAAGGTGGTGTGAGAGGAGGCAGTCGTGTGGCGATTGCTGCCTGAAGCAGTGATGTCTGCACTCAGCCCGGGATCATTTTCCTGTCAGAGTCACCACTGATGAAGGGAAGGACACAAGCAGTGTTAACCTCTTCCAAAAACTTCAGAAGGAAGGAAGGTAGTTTCCAAGGACACATGCATGATCCCCTAAGCCACATTTCACCTAGCCTCTTGCTTATCTTCAGCCCACTGAAATCTGTTGGATAACAAGGTAATTTGCAGAAGCACAACCTTGTTTTTAAATCTGCAGAGCATTTACTATGGAGTTTTACTGCGTCACTTTGCTGGCATGAAGATACAGTGCAGGTAGGGTCAATAGGGCGTCTTGTTTTCTTACTTGTAATTCACTTTAGCCCTTCCAGGGAATTGCTAAGTAACTCCTAGTCATTAAAAAAACCCATTCTCGTTTATTTTCTAGTATGGACACAGGGCAGGATGTGTGACATCATTACCCATCCATGGCAACAAGCTATTGTGAACCAGTAGGCTTTGAGCAGTAGGATCAGTTAAAAGGAAAATATTCTTTGAGAGAGCATTTATTTAAACACAGTAATCATCAGCACTACAGACCACATTTTGTTCTGCAAAAGGTACTTTTGCTGGGATTATAATAGTCTTTCCATTCAGGAATACATTGTTAGGCAGCTACAGCATTACTCTGAGCTTTTGCAATCTCTTGCCTACATCTCCAAGCTGTATTTGTGATGTATGAAAGTGCCTATGTAGTTCTGCAAAATAAGCAGCTGTTAGCTTCTTGTAATTGTGATGGTTGGGTAATAGAAGCTGTACAAGGTTTATGAAGCAAGGTGAAATGTTTTGTCACACTAATTGATGCAGTAAGAAGAAATGAACAAGCTTTGGGGCACATGAGTCTTAATTGGGACTCCAGGCTTCTGTTTTTTCAAGCTATATTTGCAGTTACCTGGAAGTTTTACGTAGCCCCACAAACACCATTTATTAGGCAGATGATTTATCAGCTGTATTACAAATCTAAACTGGAGGCATTCTTACGTCTAAACCATCATGCCACTGCAATGATCAGCCATTGTCGCTTCCGAGCTAGAATCAAAAGAAAGCAAAGGGTGTAAAACTGCAGGAACATTTAACTCAGTTGGGTCCAAGCTGTTATCAGGCATTGTATGAAATCAATGATCATCCAGTGATCATCTGTGTCCTGGAGAGTTCTTGTCCTAATCTTGGGGCCTGCAAACTCTTCATGTGTGCTTATTTTTATTATTAAATACTATTAAATAATTTGGTTTAGCCATCAAGATATAGGAAGGTCCTTATAGAATCTGTCTAGACTAACTTTACAGTAAGCAAAAGTTAGAGCCTGCTAACACCTGATCCTTTTGTGACCAGACTGTGATGATAGAAAAGTTTATGTCAAGAATAAACCAATGCTACATGCAGGTTTAATTTACACATAAGCATAATCTATTTAGGCACTCATGCTGAGGAAAAATGAATTTATACGAAGTCAGAAAACTAAAAAAGTGAAGTTCATCAAAACATCTTTATGTATTCATTAGGAAAGGTTTGTAATGAAAGGAAAAAGTCAGTACTGCAGATAAGCTTTTCCAGAGATTTAATTTCCAGTTTACTGAGGTCTCTAAAAAGAGCACAAGACTCTGATGGTTAAACTAGAATTTTCAGTATAAAAGATTCAAAGTTTTAATTTAGACTTAACTTTGTGAAGAAGGAGTAATTCACTCTTCATAGACACCCTAGGTCTTGGTTAGATCTGCTAACATCAATCTGCTGCTCAGTATATCAGAGGTAATTCAGAAAATGCTCCCAAAATTGAAGCAAATTATTAGTCCACAGAGTGTGATGCAGCAAAATTAGCAGTCTTACATCTTGAACACAGTAGAACTTGTGTAAGTAACTTTTATCCTATCCTTTCTCTTTACAAGTTTAACATGGGTGCTGAAGGCTTCAGAGTGTGTTGTGCGATGGAAATCACGAGCGTGGCTTCCTGGGGCTCCTACTGGGTAGTACGGTTCCTTCTGAGTTGTCCTCAACCTGTACTGTACTGCAGCAGAGGCCACAGCCCAGTTATGTACCAGTTATGTACATTAAGTACCAGATTAGGCCAGTTGAGATCCTTGAGGTAAAGCTGCTGTGGAAGTACTATACTAATTGTGTTAATACTGGAAAGGAGTGAGTGAAAGCCACAGAAAGTGATTTGGCACTTTGTGGTCAATCAGTCTAAATGGTTTACTGAATATCAGTGCTCAGAGTAGGAAACAGCATGTCATTAATCGATTAATAACACACTTGCTACCAGCAAAATGTCCACCTTCTCTTTCTTCTTAACTTCTGTCTGGATTTATAAGAGCAATTCCTCTCATAGGAATTTGTCTTTTCAGCCTACATAAACTCTCCATGTAAGTTCGGTAAGCACGTATCGTTTTTAAGACATACATCAAAACCTTTCTTTTTAAAAAGACTCTTCTCACAAGATGAATTCCTCAATATTCCCCAATGTTTATTTTATTTCATTTCCCCTGCTCTGTTTGTATTTGTGAAAGAGGTGACTGAGTTACTAAAAGTAAATTATATGTGAAATGAGGACAGGAGGCATTCCCACAATGTTTACCCATACAACCACAGGAAAGTAAAAGCCAGTCATCGTAAATGTGCACCAATGACTGTAATTAATTGCTGACACAGAAATAAGTACTATCAATCAACACACCTGGTGTCATTCACAATCTTTTCCTGGAAATACCACATTTTTTCTCCTGTTCTTTTTCTTCATTGACTGAGGAATTAAACAGAAACCCAGTTTGCCACTCAGCATTCCAGTAAAGCTCATTGGATTCTGAACTTTACTATTCTTTTAAACTATTAAAAGATTACCACAAGAGCTTCACCTGTGGTTCAAAAGAGAAAAGCTGAAAGGCAATGTACAATATTATGATTTTTTAAATTGCTACCTTTTGGCTGTTTGATCTGAGGTTTGACCATTACTCCTCAGATTCAATCTTTTCATCATGCAGTTTTATGTACCCATTTTTTTGAACACCCACAGCTGCAGAGAATTCAAAGGAGGTCTGACCAGTCACAATTTATCTCTAACAAGAGAATACAGGGCATATATCACCATGTCCTGACTCTTATTCAGTGTTACCTGATCAGCCAAAGAAACCCATGGAATCTAGACATGCCATGTTGAATTAAGAGGGGAATTAGAGGAGGGACGTGCCTGAAGTACCTAGCATAGATTATCATAGCCAACTTTTTTTTTTCTAAGACGTGTTGTAAATTGTTTTGGTGGAGATCTAGTTGTTGAGGTTATAGTAGGAGGGACATCCCCTTTTGAGCCAGTTGGCTACATTATATTCTGTTGCCCTTATGGCAACAAATTCTAGCAATTTTATTCTAGCAAATTACAGCAACAGAAAAAATGGTAGTAGCATCTATCATTTCACTTACCATTTACCAGGAAGCATATTCTATATAGACATGCACAGCACCACCCATTTATAAATGTACATAGAATAATAATACCTCTACAGTGATGCATGCATGGGTAATAAAGAATGCATGGTTAGTGTTTGGTTTTCATTTGGATTGTCTATAACGTTTTTCATTATATTAAGTGTAAATGTTTTAGTCTCGGGTTCAGATCCATTGTGATATGAGAGTGGCTTTTCTCCAAGGTCACTCATGAAGGACAGTGGCAAGGACACCTAAGAAGGCTCGTTTTTATGAAGTCATTGCTTTACATTTATAAAATGTTGCTAGAATGTGCTGTGGGAAAATGAATATAATTATCTGTCTCTCTCATGCACGAAAGGCAATGACCATTTGTGAAGTATACAAAGCAGTATTTTTGAATGGAACAAGTCAGATATGTCCTTATCTTTACAAAGCTGAGGTTCTAATGCTGAACCATGTACAGACAGGGAAAGTGCTAGGAAGTTAAATGCTTTGTGATGTAGCTGCTTGTCCCATTAGAAATAGACCCCACTACATGAGGATTTTCTGCAACCATTGTAACCCTCAGCAAGTGCTTATATGTACAGGAGCACTAGTAAATACTTTGTGCAAGTGTTCAACTGAAATACTTAAACTAGAATGTAAGTTTGTCTGCATGAAACTGCTGGAGCTATAGCTCCTGTAATCCTCTATTCATGGTCATGCCACTAAAAGAAGTTGCAGTTCTATTGAAAAATACTAATCTTTAGACAAAATCTACTATCATACTGTCAGAAACAAACTTCCTATGCAGTTGTATCAAACCTTCCTACAGGAGTCACAAAAGCAACACAAACGGTTACTGTAGGCCATCTGCAGTCACTGATCAAAAGCTGCCCCAGAGTGCAGCTCAAAACCTTCTTCAAAATTGTGCCATGTTAGTTTACATCACAGTGGTTTCCCAAATTAAAAATCCTCTTGATGTTACTATGGCATATACATTGGATACAGGCAAAGCTCTGGCAAATCCACTTTGGGCTTTAGGTTTATCTGGCAAAACTATGGTGTGTAATAAGTTACTGTTGCTGCACACAATACAGGATTGTGTTTTGGTGCAAAAAAAAAAAAAGAAAAATATGCCAGTAAGTCCTGTACACACCATACTGGATCAACTACGAGTGTTACTGATTTATGGTGTGCCCCTTAGGGTCTCAGCAGTTGCTTTAACTACGTGTACCACAACTTAGTATTTTGTTGTCTTCAGAGGGTTTCTTCTTAAGACTGGGGTGAACTGCAAGTCCCAAGTTTTACTATTTTCACTATGTGAGACTACAGAGTGTGGGAAAGCTTTGATTATCCATGTTTATGCTTGGTGATACCGTGAACAAAAACTAGACTGAAGAAAGATCTCAAGAGGCTGGTTCAGATAAGCCTTGTAGTTAAGATTTTCCAAATACATTTCTGCTTGAAAGGCAGTACAAAACACTCAATAAAGAGATCAGTCACATCTCAATCTTTTGAGAGTTCTTGTCAAAGACAGAATAAAAAAAACCACTATTTTTTAATCTAGCTTTTCTTTGAATAGGGAGCCAGTAGCTGTAAAGTATGCAAGACAGATAATCCAGTGCTCTAGACCATACAAAGCATTATCTCAAGTATGTGAAAGAAAAGCTTCTGGATTAGGCACTCTACTTCTAATACTACCTAATGATATCTGAAAATGATCTCATCGTTGTTGTGTTGAATATAAGATTTCCTAACATTTTCTTCTGGGTTTGACCTCCATCCCTGTACAACACCCAAAGATCAATGCTGTTCTTCGGTGTCACTTTTCTCAGTAATAAGGCCTCCAAGTCACCCACATGGCAATCCCCAGTGATAATGGTACTGTGTTTTACTGTGGGGCATCCCAGCTCAAGTACTGTATTTAAACATACCCCAAAATGTTGCCTTAGCCTCACATCCATCAGATACACAAGTAAGATGCCAGGCAAAAAGGAAATCAGCATTGAAATTAAAAAGCAACAGCTGGTCTCGTTTCTCTTCTCTTGAAAGCTGCACAATCTGGAAATCGATTTACAGAGACCTGTTTGAATTCTGACTTGGCTACATACATAGAACTGCACAGAACTCTGAGAAGCATAATTTGATTTACTGGAAGTTGCTGCAGGAAACACAAAATAAAAAGGAAGTTTGTGTTACTTAATCTTCGTCAAGCAAGTATTTATGTTGTGTGTCAAGCAGAAAAAGATGTATAGTTAATAAGAGTGTATTGAGTAGGCAGAATAGATGCAGATAACCTCAAACACTGAAAGTAACAGGCTGAAAGGAACAAATACTGATCAGGAAGACTAGGGAAAAGAGGGCACAAGAGAAAGGCAGTGCAGAAAAACGAGGGAGGGACTAATCAATGTTAGACTTCTGAAGAAGTATCTGGAAAAAAAAGTTTGAGAGAAGTTCCCCCTTAGTGTCTCAGCAGCCTGCCTTGCAGGATGCATTAACTTTGGTCTCCAAAACCTACCAAGAAGAAAAAAAAAAAAAAAAATGAAGAGGAAAAGAAAAAAGGAGCAAACAGCTTTTAAAATAAAGGAATAATGTTAAAATATGGGACTTTTATTTTTTTTTTTTATTTTCCATCTTGTCCTCTGAGACTTTCAGAGGGTGGTTCTTTTCCTTTTGCCTCACTGTGCAGTCTTGAAGTGGCCTGCACAGCCTCTTCTAGGTCCCTACGTGAGCCTCCTGATCACAGCTCTGACAGCCAGTCAGGCTCTGTTCTCCATCCATACCAAGGCAGGAAGTTCCCTACATGTGTTTTTCTGTTGACATTGTCCAGCCTATGAGACTCCCAGCTGAGCGCATCCATTTGTTTTCCAAGAGGCTGAAGTTTCCTGCTTCGTCCACAGATCGAGTGATGCATAATGTAGCAGGGAAAAATTGACCTGTAGCAACACTGAAACCTTCCTTCGGGGTCGTTATTGACACATTAATTATTTAGGCATTCTTTTTAAGATAATAAGGCCCCAAGTGCTCAGTATATGGAAGAGAATTGTAGGAGTCATAGAGAATAGCCTGATCTGAACCCCCAAACTGTGAACAAAGGTTGTATTAACAGCCTGCCTCTAAAATAGATCAGGGAAGAAATGAATGAGGTGGTACAAAATTTTGTGATACAAAAACTTTTCATAGCATCAAGGTCAGTGTTGATGCTAAAGTGCTTAGTTTAATAAAAGTGTCTCATTTCCATTGCAGAGTTATGATTTGTTACAGCGTAAGTGAAATACTGCCCACGTAAAGCAGATGATAAAGGTGACCTCGTCTGTATGACTTTGCTTCAAGGGAATTACAGGACACTTAACAGTCCTAATACCAGTAGACACGGCAGTGGACTGTATTAAGCAACAGAAACAGTAGCATTTTTTGGCTAGCCCAGCTAGCTCAAAAGAGGATGTCTGACATGGTATGTGCAAGAAAATACAGAGAAGTCGCAATGAGAAGGAGGTGAAAAGTACAGGATGGCAGAGGAGCAGGTCTAATGAGAATCTGTATTGAAATTAAATGACCCCTGATGATTATGTGAACTGCCCATAAGAAACTGCAGTACTATGCAATTATTACTCTGTCTTGAATAGGCCTAGTTTACCTCTAGCACAGACTCCTTAGGACTCAATGGATGAAACTGGCCCGATTCATCATTTAAAACAAATAGTTAAACCTCTGTAAAACTGTCTGGTATGTGAGGTAAATTAAGGTCTTTACCTTCCTCTTTTTCATACAGTACAGGTCTAAGGCTGAGAAATGCCTGAGGCTGATTCACTGCCTCCTTAGGCCGACATGCTTGAAAAAGTAATACAAAGTAGTGCTGAGTAGAATGGATGGATGGAACTTTTTCTTATTTCTGAAGCATTGATTAACATTAAAGTCTTCGCTAAAATTTTAATACAGCATTTGGTATGGAGCACATAAATATAATAATACTTTTCTGCAATTCTTCCCTGTAATCTAGCATAGAAATACCAATTTAAAAGACAATTGATGACTGCTGCTGAAGAATCAGCATGGCTTTTGTATTTTGTGGATTTTATGTGCTTGGGAGTGAAGGAAGGCTTTTCATTTACCTGAATTTTGCTCCTTTTCCCCTGACTAAAGAGAGATACTTTTGGTGCTTACAATCATAGTCACTGGGTTGACATTGTTCTGAGAATCACTGGAGACATTGCATACATGTGTGTCTCAGAAAAATTCCTGTGCAAATCAGCTTGTGTTGGACATGAGAAGTCATGATGGGGTGATGTCAAAGGCATGAAAAGTATGATTCTGAATAAGCCCATGAAGTAAAATGCTGTAGTAAAAAGTGTGAATGTATATCATAAACAACCACAAAATAGTTAATGAAAAAGAAATCAGTGTGGATTTTAGCTCTGTGCTGCTAATGTTAGTGTTTTGTAATTCAGTTTTCTTGCTGGTGAGGCAATATGATTGCTAGCTTCCCCTGGGAAAGAGAAATGGATATTCAGGAAATGTGGAGGCAAAAAAGCTGACAGCTGCAGTTGCCCTTTTTAATCATTTTTCAGCTATTCTTCTCGTGTACTTTTCCTCTTCAAGCAGTTATTTAGGAATTTTCAACCTGGTGACCAACACTGGTGTGTCATACATGCTTCGAGAGCAAAGCAAAATTCTTCATCCATCTTTATCTTCATCCATCTTCATCATCCATCATGTAGACCAGCAGTCCTTTTATTCACTGTGTTGCCTGACATTTCTCCCCGTTGCTTGATGGCTTAAGGAACTTGCCTCAAGTACTGTGCATGCCAGCATACCAGCAAACAAGATGAAGTGACAAGAAGTTCAGCACATGTCCTTTCAACAGCCCCAGTACAGTAGGATTGGAATGATGACAGCCTTCAGTTTGTTTTGTTGTTTTATTTTGTTGGTTTTCCTGACCTAATGAAAGCACAGAATGTGCTTCTGTCTGGTAGACACAATGAAAGAAAAGAAGACAAGCAAAGAGACACTACTGGAAAGATATGAGCTGTCAGGAATATGCTACTGCACAGTACAAGATCAAATATGTACTGGTGCATTAATGCATCTGGTTATTCCTGTCTGCTTAGAATCAGCTCTATTCTCTTATCAATTCCCAAGGAAACAGATTTTCCCCAAGATACATATTTTTCAGGATTGTCTGTATAGTTTTCTTCTCTGAGCCTCCTGCAGCAGTGCTGGCATTTTAGAAGGCACTCTAAGGAATTATCCTAGCAATGTCCATTGGGCCATGACAGGATTGGGCAAAAATCACATGGGAAACAACCATTTTTTTAAGTCCCCTAATTCTTGGTGTGATGGGACTAAGGGGTACTCTTGGCTATTTTCTGTAAGCCAATTCCTCACATGGCTGTGAGGAAGACAGGAAATGTAACTGAGGTGCATCCTAAAGTCTTTTAAAAAGAGGTAGATCTCAGGAATTTTCTGCCAAAGCCCTCTTTGGATGCAGCACAGAAACTGCATCTCCTGGGCTAGATGACCTTAAGCAACTCTTTATCACCCACATGATAATGTCTGCAGCCACACTGGTTCCATTGAGACCTTCTGCAGCCATACGATAGTTTTGCTTTGCCTCATATGTATGTGAAACAAGGTAGCTGCATTTTTTACAAAAGAAATGGTAGAAACCCCATTTCTTGTATAACGCACCTTTGTGATGAGAAGATCCTGTGCAGCGTCGTGACACACCTAGCTTTCTAGCTACCCCTCTAGTAATACTTACTCTACATACCAGTAAGCATCTTGTTACAAACTGGTAAGACTTTGTGACAAATATAATCTGCTTTGTCTGCATATTGTTAGCACTTTATAGCAGTGGGGAATATGCCAGCAGAGAGAGAGTGCAGTAATAATTTATGTGGCAGCGTATCACCACGGGAAATAAAATAATAATCTGCTCTTCCACAGGAGCCAGATAAAAGGGAAACAAATCTCCAAAGCATTTTTATCAGATGTTCATCCAACAACATTCCCCACAGAAACTCCAATGAGGGATCTGAATGGCTCACTGTGTTTTCCATTTCATTACCACTCAACATGCCAGACTGTAAAAATAGGGAAAGATTACTTCATTCTGTTCATAATTGTTAGCCATTATAGAAGGATGCAGATGATGAGAAACAGGCATCTAGAAATAAATACAGACAATGCATTACATTCCAAGTGGGTTTTTTTCCCCCCAACATTAATTCTTTAATTCTTCTTTCTCCACAAGCATTCACTCAAGAAAATAGAAGGATCATCTGTAGCAATTGACATTAGTATCGTATAACAAGTAATTAGCATGTAAATGCCGCTTTTGAACCGGATCCTTCTGGTGAAAGGTATTAACAACTTCAGTAGCCCTTGCGGACTTGCAGAGGATGAACTAGAATACCGATGGAGTTTGGAGCACGTCTGTGTCCGTGATCCTGCACAGAACTGCGGAACTGAGCAGCCAAAATCCCCGTTTCCCAGATGAGAGAGCAGGTATTGCTATTGCTTCATCTAGTCTAACGGTGGTAGTAGAGTTCTGGCGTTGTTCGGGATAAGGAAAAAGTGCCCGCTGGTCTGCATAAAGATATTTCTATTTTTTTTGATTTTAAGCTGTTTGGAGGTTTGGCATGGAATTTCACATAAACAGAGCGAGAGTAAGTAACGCTGAAAACAAGTAATACAAGAACGGGGGTAGGAAACGTGGGTTCAAGCTTTAGGTAACTGCTGTGAAGGCTTTAGCGGCAACACTAAACTTGGCTGCTGGTGTCCCCGTTTGCCGACTCCCGAGGTGGCTTTTTCCTAGGGGCTAGTGCTGGGTGACTCGTACATGCAGGAGAGCCCGGGGACGGCTGCTGGGGAACTGGCAGCCGAGCGGCGGCTCAGCGCATGGCAGGTACCGGCCACAGACCTGCGGCAGA
>JANHGB010052330.1:13465-43061 GCA_026283785.1 Coracopsis vasa | reverse complement strand
TATAATTTTTTTTTTTTTTTTTTTTTTTTTTTTTAATGTAAATTCTCTGCTTGTAGCTTTTGATAAACATTTCTGAATTCTCAGCCACTTCTGTTGGTGCACATTATACTAAAAACCGCATAGCTGTAATTTCAATCAACTTTCTCATAAATTGTGACCTTCACGCCACACATTTTCATTTGGAACCTGAGGTGGCAACACCCTGAGTATGTATATATCCTCCTCAAACCAACCTGACACTAAAATGTATTTCAACAGAAAACTCAGATCATGATTATTAGATCAGCTTCAGTTTAGGATTATCAGATCACTTCCTCCTAAACTTCATTACTTCAGGGTTGAAACTGGAAAGCAATGATAAGGGAAGGAACAGAGGAAATAACTGACATTGCTGAAATAGCTCATTTCAAGACTTTTGAGATAATTTTGTTCTGCAACTTTAATTGTTTTTGCATTTATCTCATACTGAATAAACCTAATTTTAAAAGTTGAATTTGAAACTAAACAGTACTACTAGGCCAACCTTTTATTTTCTTCAGATTTTCTTCCACAGAGAAATTTCTAATTTTGGGGGGTTTATGGTAACTTAAAATGATGTCAAAACTTTGAGTTCTTCTCCCAGAAGAATTTCTGCTCTTCAACCAGCTCCAGTCTACATGCTAATCCTCATATCCCAGGGGCATTATTAAGCATAGAATTAAACCAGGGATGAGTCTGATGTGTGACTGCTCTGCACGCTGGTCATCAAATGTTCTCATTAAAGGCAAACAACATGGTTGTTTTTTTCCCTTATAATACGGGTGTTAGTTCAAGATGAAGTCAATGGAGTTATCATGGTTGTAAGCCAAGAAGTGTAATATTTTGCCCTCTTGGGACCAGCCATGGAGAAATGATGAACAACACTTTGGCTTTTTCAGCTTAAATCATTGAACTCTTTCACAAATGGGCTTACATGTTGGTAAATAAAAAGCTCTCTATAATGCCTTCACGTTCTAGAGAAGACTTTGATGTGAGATAATTTGCTGTTGTCTGTGTTATCTGCTAAGGCCAAGCTGTTTATGCAGCCTTCCAAACCATATGCTTTGAATAGACAAAGAGGAAAGATTAAGGCAAAGCATCTTGACTTTTTTTTAATTCTATTGCAATGGTTTGTAGTAGATATAAACTACTCAGCCATACTGGAAGACTTGCTGAAGACTGTCAAGTTCAAATCATAGAAACAGTGATAACCATAGAGGTGATTTCCCACAAAGAAAAAAAAAAGGCAGGAAATCATCCATTTCAGAGACAAAAAGAAGAAACTGAACATCCCTAGACAAGACCTATGTATGCTATGGGGCCAGAAAAACAAGAGCACTGGGACATAATACAACTACTTTTTGTTGGAAGAATCCTTAGGAAACTGTTGCATATGTGCCTCAGTAGGTATATATGCATATAATCCATGTGTATGCCATGATAACACAGAGTAAGTTCTCAATGTCTTTATTAACAGTGCCAGAGAACAAGTTCTCACCTCAGACCAGGCCTCCAGCTGCCTACTGTGACTGTCTGCATGCTTACACCATGCAAGGGCAACCACTCTGCAGGTACCTCTCGCTTTCGCACTGCATATTAATCAGGGTAACTGTATCCTACAGGCCTCTCCAGCATGTACCATGCTAATAACTCACCCGTGCCATGCACAAACACTGCTGTGCTACCATGTTCCTTAGCTGGGTGCAATGCACTACCCAAGACCACAAGCTTTTCTCAGCACTCACAGCAAATACATTACCTCTGCTCTTGATCATGCTCTGTAATAGTGCACCATTGTCTAGGACTGTTGCAACGTGTGGTTCATGCAATAGGATGACTGCAGGTAAGTTTGCATTTGACATTGTGCCACCCTTGAGCAACCTGTAGGGAATGGAAGAGTTTTATTGCTAAGGGCATTTTTAGTAACTCTGGCCCATTGTGAGCAGTCCAGTTCATGTTAATGATTCAAGACAGTCTTCCTTTTATAGAAAGGACGTTTCTGCAAGGAAGACAAGCACCATCAGCTTGACCTGGGAAAAAAAGCATGGAGTGGTCACACTCAAAGCACCTACCTTGGAGTCAGGTCCTGCCCTTCAGCATCAGCTTGGGACACTGCAGGAACAGAGGGCACACCTTTCCCTGGTGCCTCCTTCACCTGGTCTGTCCTTGTTGGGAGACATTCAGGGATCGACCATTCCTCTGACTTTTCAGGAGAAGACGCTAGGACCATGGAGGTACCTATTTCTTTCTACTAATTGGAAAGTAAAAGTAAACAGCTTAGATTTAGACACCTACCTATAGGCATCTAAATGAGCAGATCTCAGGATTAAAATATTTCTGTCCAAAGGAACATAGAAACATAGAAACATTGAATGGCTTGGGTTGGAAGCAACCTTAAAGGTCATCTAGCTCCAAGCCCCTTCCAGTTCCAACATCCTTCCCCTTCTAGCTGCAACATCTTCCCCTTTCCTTATCAGGTAGGAGATGGATGATTCAGATGAAAAAGACATTTGCTTCATGACTTTACAGCCAAGATGTTCTGAGGCAGATTCTTTACTGCAGCAAAATAACACGAGGAAGGGATTTGTATTGGCACTTAGGCACTAAACTGTGCCCTCAGTGTCAGTGATGCAAAGCTAGACTAAAGTTGTTTACTGTAGCATCCAAGGTTTTTGAAGACACCAGGGAAAAGAGAAGAGGCTCTGGAGGCACAGAAGCAAGTAATGTTTGATCAGTGGTTTCCATCCTGTATATTGCCAGTTGCACAGAACTGACAAAATTATTTTCTCAGTGGATTTGGTGGAGAGCATGTAAAGACTTTTTCTCATGGATTTGGTGGAGTGGATAGGAGCAGTTCCGATCACTAGAAGGGTATTTCAAGGGTTTGCAATCTTACATTAATCCTTTGCATTTTAATAACACAAAATAGTCACTAGATGTCTCTACTGCACCGCAAAAGAAATCAGACATCCTATTCCATTTAAACTGAATAACATTTTATATGTTTATATAGCCTTTGTTAAAAAAAGAGTGTGAGTAGCATAAAATAACTTGTCAGAGATAGCTAGAGTATGAAGGAGAAAGAAGCCTGAAAGACAAAATATGAGTGGATGAGATGAGTATTGGTTACAAATTCACGAAGCACAGAAGACTTAGCTGCAATCTTTTCCTAGCTGAGACCAACACAGTAAAGTATTCGAGAGATACTGGGATATAACTGTGCTCCTCTAATAGAACTATAAGCTTAAGCAGTTTAAACCAATCCTGATGAGGAGGACGGGAGTGTGGGAGTCAGTATTGTAGAGAGATGTGCAATATCCATATCCCTTGATTAGTGATGATGGTAGCAGAGATGGAGGAGGGTGTCAAAGTCCACAGAACATATCTCAAGGTCTTTGGCTAAATTGACCATGAAGGTGATGTCAGGTGATAGGACTTCAGTGGGGCACAGCAAGCAGTATGCTCAGAGGGAAGAGATGTCTTGTTCCAGTATGGTAGATTCTGTGCAGATAACACAGTCCAAACTGATTTTCCTGCCAAAGAGCTCACTACACAAGAACTTTATAACCTAGAAGAGCAAGATGCAAAGTACGCATCCAGCACATTTCAACTTTAACTGATGTGGCTAAATAATGGAGGAAATGTACACAGCGATTATGCATATCTATTTTTTATATATTTATTAATATCAACTTCTGGTTTTGTGAGTTGCTACTCTGAAAGCTTTAAAGGAAACTGCATTCAGCAATTCACCTGCTGGAACTGCATTACAAAATCACTCCTTGCATGATTCTGTTGCTATTTTCTGTCCGAACTTTGCTTGGGAAACTCACAGCAGTGGTAAATACTGTGCAAGTTTTCCTTAACAAAAAAAGCTTAAAATGAGAGGAAGTTCACATGGGGCTTTGGTTTTTTTTAAACTACATCAATTGGCTATTAGCAATTTGCTGTAATACAGCTGCCACTTGAGACTTTCAATGCGAGCAGGGAAGATGTAAGCAGTAGCCTGGCTCAGCCAAGCATCCAGATCATCAGGGCAGGTCCTAGGTGAAGCCAGGAAATCAATGGATCGGTTGAGCTGAAATGGGGTCCTGAGCCCCTGCGCTGGCACGTGGGAGGAGGGATCACCTGCAGGGTGACCCTTCAGAGTCAATCCAGGCTCATGATGAATCCACAGACTCTGTCATGGTCCTACACAGAGTTTGTGAATTTCACCATCAAAAACTGTGCCCATCTACAGACAGTAACTAGGCACGTGTGTGGAAGCATGTATCATCAGGTAAACAATGCAGTCTTGGACCACCACAAACATAAAGCAGAGGAGCAAGGTCAACCAAAAGCAGAGACCCAAAGCATCACAGGGAGCAGTGGCTAGAAGTATTTGCTGGCATAGTTACACGACAATTTACAGAGACAGCAAAATGAACTTCTCACCCTGCCTGGCACTTCATGCTTACTCTTTCATCTGGAATTTTAACAGCTAATGAAAAATAGGTCCCTACCATCTCAATCCTAACCCTGACCACAGGTCCTTACAAGGGGTCCCCTTCTGTTCTCATGCATTCTTGGGGAATGAATATGGGGAACGACTATGGGGAACGACTATGGGGAACAAAGATATACTGAATACTTTGTTACAGTTTCTCCTCTTGCCTATTTCTTTTCCCCCCAGAAAACTACATCTTCTGGGTTAATTCCAAGTTCATTTATAGTGATTTGCAATTTCTTCTTCCCATGTCTTTGAAGACCAATATACCAAGCTCTTCATCTTCCCTGTGAGGTTCTCTGAGATTAACATAGTGTTCTGTTTCCAGATTAGGACATTTTCCTAGTTTTTAAGATGGACTTTCTTCTGGTTAACATTTTTAAAAGCAGTAATCACTCTTCATAAGTCATGTATCTTGGGAAGTAGTCATTGTACAGGTATCTGCTGAATCTGAAAGTGACCAAGCAGGAACCAACCACAGATTTTCCAGGTGAGCCTCCCATGCCCCTGTTACCCATTTTCAGGGCATCATTTTAACCCTTTCATGTCCATCTAGCAATGTTTTTAAGAGCCCTAAAATGTTATGGTTTTTTATTGCAAAGAGTTCTTACAGAAAGCATCCATTGCCATGTCCTTGAGCAGTTTCAACACTGAAGCTGCATTACCAAGACGCAACTTCTGTTCTTTGACATGGCTGTTGCAGCCCCCAGCCCTCACATTCCTCAGCTGAAGATGCTGTTTGAAAGGCAGGGAAGGTTAGAACCTTTGCCCTCCCTTTGGCCTCTCTTCTAGCATCTCGTGTGGCATTGGCTCTCAAATAATCTACATTCTAGGTTGAGTTACGGTGACAAATGCTAAGATTTTACCAGGTAGAAATTTTGTTCTCTCTTTTTCTTCGCAGCTGCAAAACCTGAGACGTCACCATGGAAAATGTCCTCCTGAAGAGTGCCCCAGCGGGTGCATAGGTTTCAAACATAAATGTTATTTCATCTCAGAGGA
Source organism: Coracopsis vasa (assembly GCA_026283785.1). NCBI lineage: Eukaryota > Metazoa > Chordata > Aves > Psittaciformes > Psittacidae > Coracopsis > Coracopsis vasa. The sequence goes on along the minus strand of JANHGB010052330.1, from coordinate 37,558 downwards.
GAAAGAAAACTGGATATCTACTCAGACCTTCTGTGCAGAGAATGAATCCACGCTAGCCACTTTCGAAACCCAGGAGAAAAGTAGTGACATGTTAGTATCCACTTTTGATCTGTCTAATCACAGAGCACCTAATAGCTCCACAGATAGCCTCTAGGACAAAACAATTATGGGAGTTTTGCTGTTTGCTGCCATAAGACAGGTGTCATGGCCTCTATATCAGCAATATGTGTTATGGTTGCACCAATTGTACATGGAATGGGGGATCACTGCTTCTTAACACATGTAGGAATATTGCTTCCTCCCTGCAATAGTCACATGACGCATGTGATTATACATCCCCCTCTAGAGTCAAACCCTGCATTTCAGCACTAAAAAGCAATGTACATGTTTCTTTCTGTAGTGAAGGTGGTCCTTAGATGCATGCAGATGTGAAAAATTCCTCCCATTCCATTAAAATGTTTGAAAAAAATGAAGTCTCTGAGAAAAGAGATTTGACCCATAATATTTCTCTTTTTATGATTGTGCATTTAATGTAACCATCTTTAGAATACTACTGTGGTCTTCAAGAAAACCTCTGTAATATGAGCAAATAGTGGGAACACTTCTGAAACAGGCCTTAAAAATTATTCTGTTTTGTAGGTTGAGAAGTAATATGAACTCATCAATACCCTGATATTTCCAGAATTGCTTTTTTGATTGCCAAAAATGTGTATTGAATGATGAGATTTGCTTCCCTTGTATAAACAATAATCTCTGTAACCAAACCACAAGAACCCCACAAAATCCAAAAAATGAAGCAAAACATAAAAGTCAGTCATATGCTCTTATTTCAGTTATTCACTTTTATTTCTGTCATCAGGGTACTTAAAAATCATCACCTCTATTAGGTCCATGTTGTGTTAAGTGCTGTGTTTTCCTAAGAGTCCATCCTTGCTTGAGAAAGGTAAATATAAAAGGCAGAGAAGGCAGGAGTGACTTTGCCCAGAGGATTGAGTGACAGAACTGTGAATGAAAACTGTGTCATAAATCTGTCCTGCCCACCAGGCAGCATTATTCCTTACAGGAGATTGAAAGTGAGTTGCTGAGCTGACAGGGGAAAGTTCACAGCCCAAACTTTAATCTGGGGTCTCCAGAGACCTTGGGTACCTCTGGTGAGAAGCTATGTATTTCTGTATTCTTTCTTAGGGGGAAAAAAATTGCCATTTTTATTGATAGCAGTGTGATTTAAAATGTTCTTTTTAAGCTTTATATTACAAACTCTTTCTCAGTCTCAATATTCATTTGTTCCCTAATGAATCCAGGATTGCAGGATTTCAGGATAAGTGCACTAAAGCTTTGTTTGATATTAGAGAAACCATTCTTCACAAATCATTCATTTGTTTTAAAGCATCTGTACTATTTTTACTTTAAAAGGTTTTATTTGCATTTACAAAATGGAGAGATAGGTGCTATCTTGAGATCCTTGAGTAAACTTTATGAAAACGGGTTTTGAAATGTTTTTCGTTAATGCTACTTTTTCTACAGTGACACAGTTCTCCCACAGTGCTTTGGGTTTGCTGCCTGTTTCACCAAACACCATTTCTTTCCAGTGGAACAGTTAAGACAATGGGGGAAAACCGTACTTTTAAGGTTTCAGTTGCTGCTGTCAACATAGGGAAAAGAATGGCCACGAGGTGGTAGCAGTCTGTGAGGGAGGACCAGAAGATGGCTCCAAGCTTTGCTTTTTGATCCAGGGAGGCAAATACTGCATGTGTGCTTTACACTGTACCGGGGAGCATTTGCAGTGTTCAAGCAGAGTTAATTTAGATATATTTTATTGAGTTCTTTCACTTTGAGGTTATCTTATGTGAGGTAGAACAATAGGAGATAACACCATAGTGTCTCTCTTCTTGTCTCTGTAGGCTGGTAGCATGGACAAAGATGTCAATTGCAAATGCATTTTTAAATTGCCAGTGTAAGCTAGCATATGGGCTTGTGCACTGCCGTGAGGTCTTGGCTGGCTTGTGCAGCCCGTCTGCTTTTTGGGCTCTCCTGATGGCATCCAGAATGGCATGGCCCCAGGTTGCAGGGTGCTGACCTCAGACATATCTCTTCTTCTGCCAGCTCAGACCAGTTCAGAGTAATGCAATTCATAATGTAATAAATTCATACTGCCTGGCTTTGTGAGAGATCAGATGCCATCCATCCTCTCTGGGCTTACATAAAATTTGTGTTAATACAAAAAGACAGTGAAAACTCCATCATGTGCTCTGATTTGATACAAATGCAGTCATATGCCCACACATAATCAAGATTAAATTTGTGCTATCTGGCAGTGTGCAAACCCATTAATGCAAATGAAATCACAGTTTTGGGGGAAAAAAACCCAAACAAACAACAAACAACCTACTTTTACTTTTGCTGCTCCTGCTATGACAGAAAAGAACAGAAAGTGGAGGTTCTGACAGATTACTGGGGCAGACAATTGCATGGATCATTTTGGTATGGGTTGCAATTACCAGAAAAGATAGGACGTTGTTCTATAAACTGATTCACTGTGAATTCTGGGAGAATTTCATCTTTCTTGATGCATGGGGATTATGGGAAGGTATGTGAGGACTCGTTAGCACTAACCTGTTTCTACCCTGTATCTGCTTTACATCATACTTGAGTGAAGTTTTTGTGTGTCAGCACAACTTAATATAAAGGTAACATTCAATTTACAGCATTATAAAATTCATTCAACTCTGCAATGAAGATAAGACTCTCGTTTCTTAGTGCATTTGTACAAATAAATGTGAATTGTACTGCAAATACCTTCATTTTGACGTGGTGCACAGATGTGAATGCTCAGACATTTTGCAGCATGCAGTTTAAATCTTTCAAAGAAGAAAAAAGTGCATCAGTATGGACTCAGCATTCACTGCTTAATAAAATGGAGCACTGAAGGTAATGGTCTAGTTTGTTTCTCTCTTATACACTCATTGATACTTTTTTCTATTTCTGACTTAATTTCTATGTTTTCCTTTACTTCCACAATTCTCAAAGGTGCAGCCTCAATTTTGTAGAAAGCAAACTGTTTAAGAATATATATTCCAACTACTTTATCTAAATAAACATAATATAACCTCCGGATATTTACACAACTGGTTCACTTATGGGATTTAGTAAATCTCTATGAATTTTTACAGGTATTTGGGAAACTCTTTGTCAAGCAAGATCCTTTAAATCCACGTACTTCCGCTTTGTTCTTTTCTGTTCTTTCCAGATATTTTCTTCTCTTGGGCCATCTCATGAACGTCACATCCCTAGCTGCCAATACTGATTCTTGTGTCCATGAATGGGTTTCTTTCCCTTTTTCTCCTTTTCCCAGCTCCAACTTTAATAAGCCTCTTGGGCTTTCTTTGAAGATTTCATCTGTAACTGCAAATAAACCCTTGTGTACTCTGATGCTGATTAAAAGGCCAAGTGACCTTGTTTTTAAGACTGAACAAAGAGCTCCTGAAGCTCTTTGGAGATGGGTACTCGACACACACCTGAACTCAAACCTGGAGTACCAAAAAAGTAAACAAATTTTTAACATTTTTTCTGCCTTCATTAACATATTGTTCTGAGCCTGTTGTAATGTTTATGCTCCTTCCTGTATTTACTGAGTTAAAAAGGTGTTCTGTAAATGTTTTCATTAAAGGTGGCATGTTTCTTTCCCCTTTTCCTTCCAAAGCTCTGGTTCTTGTATATATAAAACAAGTTCTCTCACATACTTGAGGAATATTTATAATGTTTTTCTTTGTTATCTCATTCTGTTTAAAAGCCTTGGCTGAAGCTCTTGAGACTTACTATGTCGAAATAACTTGGGATCACCCAAAAAATGAAACTTGAAATGTCATGACACAAACTTGGTCTTCCTGTGTCAGAAAGCTTGCAAGAAAGACATATGCCATGTTCTGAGGCAACCCTATTTAACACAAGTGCTTCCCAAAATCATGCTACTGCATTCCAGCACAACCCCTTGAGAGAGCTGGGCGATGGTGAGACCCTCCTGGAAATGGCTGGGGAAAAAAAGTCAGGGAAAATGGGTGGTAACCATGCACAGATCCTACTGCTCCTACACACATTCTCCAGGGATAAGGAGTGTCTTTTTATTACATGGATTTACAGTGCTTAGCACAGCAAAGCTTTGAGCCCTGCTAAGGTTTTTTGGACATTTTGGGAATGCCGGTGAAAACTGTGCTATTTAACCAATGGTTATTGCAGTTTGAGAATTTGTTTTGTTCCCAGAGGTTTTATTTTTATCACATTCCTCAGCTACATATTAGTGTGACTATCACTGTTATTGTCATGCCAGGATTAGTTGTCACTGCATTCTGGACTACTTTGGTTTTTGATTCTGAGTATGGCACTCACCTCTAATCACATGCAAACGTCTGTATCTGAGCTAGGCACCTTAAGTTTTTTCCCTTGTCTGTGGAGGATTAATCAATGTAGCCATGACCAGGGCATGATTCAGATCATGCTGAAGCATATGCCTGTATTTGGTTAGATGAATACATCCTTCTACTCTGGTGGTTTTATTGACTAGATTCCCCTTGGCAGCCATGCTATAGATACCTAAAGTTAGCAGAGATGAATCCCATCCTTAGAGACCTCTACTGTGCTGCCTGCATAACAACGTAGAAAGATGATGTGTAGATGGTGCCTAACCCATCCCAATCAGAGGGCTGGGTGCTGCAGGGGCTGTCTCTGGCCTAGTGAAGGGGCTCCTTTAGGTTTTCCCTATCCTGTGAATCAGTTGTAACCAGGCCCACAGAGTCTGCCACATCTGGAGCAAAGCATGAGCTCCAGATAATAATCTTTCTCCTTTTTTCCCTCTGCCACATCTTCCCTCCTTGCCCTGCCCTGTCCTGCTCTTCCCTTTGGCTTATCTCTGCTGCTGTTCTCAGCACTGTGCTTGTGCCTACACTGCTTTCTACCCAGTCTGCCAGTTTTTTATTGGTTTCACTGTTGTTTCCCTGCACATTTTTCACTACTGTCTTTCTAACTACAAGGGCAACAGAAGAAAGAGATATTCCATCCTCAGTTTTTGAAACAGCTTGGGATGTAAGACAGCTGTGCTGGGCCAGCCCCAGGGTTCACACACCCTCTGCTGTGTTTCTGATAGCTGCCTGTAGTGGACGTTGGGGAGGGATGCAGGGCAAACCCATGGTGGTACTTCCAGTCTGCAGATGTCTGGCTCAAAGGCTTTCTAAATCAGAGATATTATCTTTGGATCGAAAACCATGAACTCTCACAAATAAAGGCAGTAATGTGGCAGTAGGTCTGAGGCTGACATGTCTAATCCCTCGTCTACTCTCCTCACTCTCAACTGGGCATTGCTGGCTTTGGTGTTGTTTTGTAAACAGGGGGTTTACTTACAGGAACCACCTCAATTACTTCTGATTTTTTTAAATGAAATAATAATTAATTTTACCTTAGTTATAAATTCCAAAGACATTGGCTATAGTCAGAGACTGGAGAAACAGTTAGTTAATGAAAACATTGTCATCAGGGGTGATAAGGGACTCGTGGGAGACCAGTGGTAGGAGAGCTGATGCATCTAGTGACCGTACAGAGTCAGTGAGTTTATTACTTGCACTAAAGATTGCCTCTGATTTAATATTCAGTCATCTAGGACATAGACTTGCTGAGATAACCAGGCTCTGAAGATTCTTGTGACTTAGGAAGACCATTGTAAGGTGCAGTCCAGCCAGAAGTCTACTCTAGCTGAGAGAGTACACCCTCTGGTATTGTAAAATACACGCTGATGGTAAGCAACAATGTGACACCAGTGCTGGGAGGGACAGTGACCAACTTTCCAAAATGGCACAGAAACAGGGGAGACAGTGATAAAAGCTGATGGAGAAGATGCTCTGGAGAAGAAAAAGTTGAGAGACCTGTTTTACAAAAGGGACAATGTATGCTTACCGATGACAAGCTCTGACCTTACAGCACTGCAGCGATAAATAAAAGCACTTAGAGAACAGCTATCCTGACTGAGTACCCTGTTAAGAAGAATAAACTTGAATTTAAATTTCAACAGGATTAGTGATAGCCTAAAGCCAAACCCCTCTGAAGCTAACCCAGTGGTTTGCAGTCTGCTTTTCTGCCTAACTCAGTCTGGGAATGACACTAAGTGGTCCCCTGGTGGAATGGAAAATAGATTATGTTGCTATGGCTTCTTGTACCTGCTACGTTTCTAATGTACCACCCTTAACTTAGTCTGTTTTATGCTGCTATACAAGAACATGGAAAATACTTTGTTACTTGCTCATTTATTTCTTTATGGAAACATGTTGTCTAAAGGTCATGTGGTCTGTGTAAAATACTCATCATCCCTGCAGTGATTTCTGGACTAGCACATAGGTGGCATGTCTGCACTTCATAGCTCAGATGTGCTGCAGCTAGCTTCAGTTAGAGCTGGAATATCTGAGTAGTGTTGTGCTGAGGTAGCAGTCTGGATCTAGAGGACAGTACAGCAGTTTCACTAGTGATGACATTTCACTGGAGGGAAAATCAGCTGGCCAGGCTGCTGTGCTGAGATGTTAGGCTGTTTCCCAATCCAGAGCTATTTTGGTGGCCATTAACTACAACCTTTGCACCAGACTCTGTTGTAGGATGCAGGTATGCTCTGTTGCCTGTTTCTGCACCAAGGAGATCTGTAATATAACAGACAACACGACAAATATTAACCCAGCAGAAATTATTTTTGTCTGTCTGTTGCAAGATATCTGCACTCAGATTAGGACAATCTGAGTAGATCTGGTGACGCTTAATAAGTCAAGAAGATCCAGGGCTGGCTGGGTTAATCAGCAAAGTAGATCTATAATGCAGAAAACAAACAGTTCAATAATGTTTCTGCTTCCAAGATGAAAGCAAAGCTTCTTGACTCAGTGAAATAACAACAGCTGAGCTTAAATAGCAGTAGAGAGGTGACGAAACCACTGCACTAGCTGTAAGCTATCTGGCATAGATGTTGCTGAGGAAATTGGTGCAGCAGCAAAAATTCTGCATGGGCTGCAAAATGCTGCTGAGGAGCTATATGTAATCACCATAGTTTCATGTTTCAGTTAGTTGAAACACTTAGAGTCCAGAAACTGGTATGTATGAAGCAGGTTCCTGCTCTTTAAGGGGGGGGAGGGGGGGGTGGTGCATGGACTTTTCTAGACCGCCTCCAACCTTGGATGATGTCTTTTATCTTTTTCCAATATGCTTCAAAAGTTTTTCTACTGTAGTGTGAGTTTCTGCCCATCAAATTAAAGTGTAGTGACAAGCATCTTGCCTGCCTTGGTTGTTTTTCATGGACCCTTTAGAAGTAGTTTGTGGATCCCTGGGGACTGTAGACTACAGGCTGAAAATCATTTAATAATTCTCTTTCCTGGTGCCTTACAAATTCCTGGGACACTGCATCTCTTTCAGCAGAAAAAACCAGGATGATGCATCCACAAATACATTCATAGCTTATTTGAGACAGAAGGCATGTTTTCTTAGGTCAGGACAGTATGGTATGAATGGCAAAAAGAACCTAACTGAGAACAAAAGGGCTAAGTGATGTTCAGTGTATGATAATTATTTTCTTCATTTCTCTTTGCATTTGTAACTTTTCTTTGGGAAGTGAGGTGAGAAGTACATGAGTATGTAGGGTAGAAAACACTCCTTAGACTTACCCTGCTGTGGCTAGTTTTATTTTTCATTTTATGTTGACTTGGGGTTAGGAACAGTCTGTGGCTGTTTCTTTTCTTCTTCAGTTGTATTTTTAACTTCTGGCAAAGTGTCACTGACTTGAAGATGCTTATTTTTATAGATTTTAGAAAACAAAATATATAAAACCAAGCTATTTGTATCTCTGTGCTTGTATCATTCAAAGTCATAACTATGCCTTTCACTGGTTAAAACAGGACCCAAGAGCTGTTTTTCTACAGCTGTGGAGAGCTTGCATAGCACTTGATAGTGCTGACGGTACAATATATTTTCCCCAAGCCTGTCTTTGCTTCCAGTAAGAGAAAGTTCTTACTTATAGGACAGCTGCCAAAAGATAAAACTCATGTTATAAAGCTGCTTTTTTTACAAGGAAGCCTGTACTAACTTTACTAACTCAACTTCAATAACTTCTACTAATCTCCACCATGTCCTATCTGAATTCTTGAAAAGCTACTCTTAAGTAGCACTGACTTAAATGAAAAACCAGCCTCCCACTGTCACTTATTACAGTGTTTTGTAAGTGTGTTTAAAGGCTACCTGAAAACTTTTCTAGTGGTCCTGCACAAGAACTGCCTGAACTACAGATGTTAGCCACAGCATATCTATCCTCTATCCTGTCACGCAGTCTTGGTTTAAAGATCTACAGGGCACACATCATGTGCAATGTTGTTTCTGAGGTCCATTATTTCCTCTATCAGAAATGAGCAACGTGGTTCTTATCTGAATTGTCAAACAATAATTTCCAGCCACCAGAATTTTGCTTTACTTTTGCTACTTAGAAGAAAGGCTCAACTTCTATCAGAAGTGCATTCACATGGAGACATTTCTGGGTCTGATCAAATGGCCTTTTCACCATCTCTTTAGCAAACCAAACAGGGGTTATGGATCCCTGATGGAACTTAATGAAGCCATTTCAGGTTATGGAGTACTGCTCAGCAGCTGAGCTGCAGCAGAGCTGTGCTTGTGCTCTGAGCTTGCTGCAAGCAGAAAGGATACATGCAAGCATAAGCCACTGGGACCTGTATTTTAGTTGACAATTGGCGTAGTCAATCAGGTCATCTTCTCTAATGCAATCAATGAGCAGTAGCATTTAAAGCTGTGGCAGCCCCCTTGCTTTGGCTGTGTCTGAACCCTGAGCTAATTTATCCCCTCTGCACACAGTGTTCCACTGTAAAGCTCAAGGGGCTGAAGAGGCTATGGAGACAGATTTCTCTTCTTGGTTGTAGGTAGTGTCAAAGTGAATACACATGAAGGGCATTGAACGGCTTTTGCAATGTTGTGTAGCTCCCGGCCACAATTCCAGTTTGAAAGCAGGCCAGAAGATCTGTACTATTTGGTCCACCTGGGACCTTCATCTGCGGCTTAGAGAGGAATTCCAGGTGTTCCCCACAGTGTGACCTTTCTCAGTCCTTCAAAAGAGGTGATTTGAAATTTTCTGTGTAACTAAAATATTATAACTAGCAGCAATTTCCCCTGCTTGCAACTTAGTTCATATTAAATTTATCTCTATCATTTTTGTCTGCATGAACTTGTGAATCTTGTTTTTAATTGACTAATTTAGATAGATCGAGAGATAAGGTTCTCCTGAGAGTAGGGACCCGAGGGCTCCAAACTTCTCCTTTTGAATTACTGCATCAGCCCAGGGCCAGGGCAGTGAGGGTAAGGAAATACTCCTTCCTGCAGGGTTTATCGAGAGCATCTTGGGATCAGAGTAGCTAATTATTCAGGTTAAATACCGCTTGAAGTGCTTGTGGATGCAGATTTTAGATCAGATTTTTATATACATAGAAAAGCTACGTGTTAAAAGGATATAAACCAAATAGCACTCTGAGACTCCTGGCTTTAAGTCAAGGAATTAAGTTGTATGCCTTAGTGCCATAGGATATTATTGTACTAAAGAGCTTATTAAGATTAAAAATCGGATTAGGCATTACCATGAATGAATGCAAAGAGTTTACATGGCTGGGATAAAGCTGCAAGCTTTTTTCTGCCTTTCAGGGAAATGCTCCCAGACTGGAGCTAAGAAATAGAACTATATATCATGAGGTGCATCTTGTATCTTCCAAAGTGGAGAAATCTGGCACTAAAGGCAGGATGCAGAATTAAAATCTCACTGTTTTTTTCCAAGAAGCAGTTCTTGCTGATCAGTGAAATGAAAATGTCTTATGTGTTTCCACACTCTTTATTTTGAGACTTAGATTTTTTGCTGATTTTTTTATGTTTATTTTTCCAAATGAGCTTTTGGTTGCAGTTGCTCCCTTAGTTCCTAGAGAATCAGCAAAGGACCCCCAGCACTGCAGGAAAGAAGCCAGGAGAGGAGAGAAGAGAGCAGAGGAGTACCTACTCTTTATTTGGTTGGTTTTGTTTGTTTTTTGTTTCCACAGGAAATAATAACTCCTAACAGGTAACATGGATCAAGGGTGAAAGCTCAGCTAAGATGTTTTTCTTCCATCATATGAAGGTGTTCCTCTTTCTTCACTGATTTGTTTGTGTCTTGTTATCAGAAGCTTACAGATGGCTGCTAAACAGAGCTTCCTGTGTATTTAACTTTGATATTTTAATGACTGAGCATAAATTTCATATGAAAAACAAATTTATTTTCCATACATCACTACTGTATAGTTTGAGAGAAAGCAGCGATGGCGATGGCCAGGCACAATTGTCCTGCCTCCTACAAGAACTATGCCTGATCCATACCAGATGTTCCCTGCAGGGGATTCTTGGATGCTTTCTACAGTCCAGTCACCAACGTCCTAAGTAACACAGACTTCCCACTTCCCATGGGACAAGAGGACAGCTTTCCCAAGGAAGGCATTTGATAGGACTTCTTGATAACAACTACTTAAAATTTTGATGTGTTGCTATGTTCAGATAGATTTTCCTTGTCTCATCTTATCTAATACTTGTCCTCCTTTGTTATCTATAGTCTATAGATACCTCCAGATGGGAATCACAACACCACCTGGCTATTTCAGGGGGCTGTGTTTGCTGGAGCAAATTCCCTGCTGCCTGTGCAGTCCTTACTCCTCCTTTCTTAATTTTTCTGTTGTATGTTTCTTTCCTCTTTTGCCCCCTTTTACACTAGCTCAAAATGTGTAACAATTTATCAGCCCCTATCCTCAGAATGCCTAGAACTGAATGCAGCTTTCTGCAGGGAGGTGCAACAGTGGTAAGTTCCTCTCCAGTTTCTCGTAAGATAGCTCATTGTAGTACTATTTTTGCATACGCAGCTTTAGTCTTAGTACTTCATTTGCTGACCATATTTCATTCCAATTTTATTGCCAACTTGCTTTCCCCTTTTTCTTGGTGGTGCTTACCAGCTCTTCTCCTAGCTTCATCTTTGTATTTGAAAGGACTGTTTCCTGATGCCTCCATCTGTGTGCTCCTCATCCCAACTGTCTATATGTGACCTGGCCATGTACTGACATTTTCAAGACTGTGCTGCATCTCTACTCTTCCCTGCTTCTTAGTAAAATTTAGAATCCACAGGCTGGAGTAACAAACTGGCTTGGAGATAGGGATTATTATAATTCACTAGTTCCCAGTGATGTACTTAAAAAGTGCCTAGTATGGAAAGACCTTGATCTCAGTGAAGGTTTCTGGTAACACTGCAGTTGCTGAAGCCAGACCTAACACTACTTGGTGTTTCCTGCTGTTATTTTTCTTCCTTTACTTTCAGACCTGCAGCTACCTTCCCTGATGCAGACAAATGCAAACTTGCTATGCCCATGCCAGCAGACACCTGGATGTTAAGGTGGCTGTCCTGTGTACAGGTTTGAGCTGATTTATACCTAGTTAGCTTGTGAGACAAAGCAGGTGAGCTTTGGCAGGCAGCTCACAGAGCAGGGGCTTCATCACATTGCTGCTCTCCATGCTCCTGAAAGAATCTTTCCTTCCTATGCACTTTTCCTGTGCTCACCACTGTCTTGGCCAAGCTCTCAGGGTACCAAAAACTACCTTCACTGCCAGTGCCTCCCTGACCAAAGTCATACTCTTCACAAGGTAATGATATATCCCATCTGTTTGTGTCCTATCTCTGGTCTTCCCAGCCATTGGGATAGCCTGGTGTATGTTATGCATGTGCTGGTGTTTGGTATGTTCAGCCACTTCATTTATAGCCTCAGGAATGTGAGAGGCCTTTAGAAAGATGCCAGAGACAAGAAAGTGTTTGAAAATGCCTGAAGACAATAAGCCTTCATACTGAAAGTATCTGTTTTACCCATAGGGAACAGAAAGGGCCAAAAATCTCACCACAGTTATGCTAAACTTCACGAAAGGGAACTGTGTAGAAAATGAGAGCACTTCAAGCTAGAAGTTGCAACTGATTCAATTAAATCCTTACATGCTCCCAGCACAAAGGCTTCATCCTTCCCACTCCCTACAGGTGGATTGCAGTCAGTGTGGGGAAGCCTGGGAGCCATAAGTGCTCACTGCCTTGGGCAGTCAGGACAACCTCTGGAGGTGCAGGAGCCTGACATCAGGCTGAGCCCAGCTTTAACAACCCTGGCAGAACTATGGGGACTGGCAGTAAGATTTCAAAGTTAAGCAGTCCAGTATGAGGAAATTCCAGAACTGATCACATTCATAAGCATGTGATACTATCTTTAATTTTAATTGCATAATCCTCTGTTCTTTATTTTTCCCAATCTGTCTAGATTTACACTACAGGGCTGTGGTGATGCTGAAACAGACTGCTGGCTGGAATAACCTGTTCACCCTGAGTGATGCTCAACATGTCATTCCTATGAGGCATTGCATAAATACTCTCAAAATACATACCCATTGTTCCTCAGATCTCCAAGCTGAGGTCTTGGATCTTACTGTCTGAGTGAGATCAGACTGGAGAGAGTGAGACTCACTAATGAGTACTCACAGCTGCAACCACAACCAACAACAGCTGTATTTTAAACACCAAGACATAATGTTAAGCACTCTGAAAAATCAGGTACTGGAGACTTAAAGGTGATGGATACTCTAGACATTAAGTTTTTTAACTCTCAAAGCATCATTTATAAAATAGAAAAATGTTCCACAAAACACAGTGGTATTGTCGGAGTACTTTTGGTAGCCCATACCATATCGGAGTGGAAAATACGATAGTGGCTTGGTACTGAGTGATGCGCTGATTTGAAAACTGCTGGAGGATGGGAATCTTGCACTGAGCATCTTCAGATCTCCTGAAGAATCCATCTTGCACTGAAGATTTTTTTATCTTAATTGAGTTTCCTGAAGTGATTTAGATATACTAAGGGAGGAAAAGCAAGACAAGAGCTTCTCACTTTTCCCAAGGTTCATTCTTCTTTTCTTGCAGAGATTTAGGTTTATTTAACTTTCTCAGTAGATCCAGAAACTGAGGTCGGTGAGAACGGGACTAATCTCTGAGGTAACTCTTGTTGTGATACAGAATTTTCCAGGGATCAGCGAAACCCATTGTTAAGGTTGGTGCTATTAGGTGGCAGTAACTATGTGAGAAGAAGTTTCTTGGGTTTTTAAAATGCTGTTTGGAAGGGATTTATAAAAAGGGCCCAGAATGACTCTTGCCTAACTCATATTTGTATCTCATATCAGAAGGCAGTTAAACCTGATCAAATTGAAACCCCTATGTACATTTATAGAGAAGCAAAAGCAGATGAGTGTTAGCAGCTCTAAGTGGTATTCACATCTCAGTCATTCTTCGCTATAGGGTATAAACATGCCAACACTCAATTATCTAAAGAGTCCCAGAAGACGTAACTGACCAAAAGTTTTCAGTCATGTGCACCACGCCTGGGAGAATACACCAGTCATTACTCAGGAAAAAACTGCTTCTCAGATGATATCACAGTCAGTCTTTATTGCCCATTGTTTGGAGATAGCTAGCTGGTTTTCTTTCATGAGGTGAAACACTCATGTGGTGAGTGGCTTTCCAAGCTTTCCTCAGGAAAAGATTTTAGAATGAAAAGCTAAGTCATCTGCCTTTCTCCGGATATATTTTGTAAGCAAGTCAAACTACATTACTGTGATTTTAAAAATATTTTTATTCATTTTTATGACTTTTGACTTATTTTTATAGTAAAAGAATAAAGAATAACATATTACAATGTGTATAGACTGAAGTCCTTCAACAAGCTAGTTTAACACATTTACTTTCTTGCATCATGACCATCTCACAATGTTTGAAAATGGAAGTTTCAGGGGTTATAGCTCATTAGAAAAAAATCAGAACCTCAGACAAAACAAGTATGAGGATGTACTAAGACTCTTCTTCCAAGCCTTGAAATTCCTTACAAGTAAAGGAAGGAATGTAATCCCTATTTATGCATAGAAATTAGTTTTAAAATAACTAACAAACTGTGTTGACTCAAAACATCTTCTGATACAAGTCATCAGGCAGGCATGAGAGCTGGGGTATGTGTATATTCTTACTATACTCCTCTAGGAAGGAGAATTGAGTAGTTCTCTGATGGGAGCTGGGGTTATGACAACAAGATGTGGAATTACACCAGTACCCTCACATTTGCTGAAATGCTTCAGTCCCTGAACTAAGGAGAACTTTGCTTTTATCCCAGTGTTTTCTGACAGAGGATCTCACCACTTTTGGACTGCTTTCCCAAGGCCTGGGATGAAACGGAAGCAAAAGGGCTAATTCAAAGTTTGTCTTCTTGATCTCTTGTTTAAAAAAGCTTGAAAAAGGGAAAACTCAATGATAATAGAGGCAGCCAGCTTGCAGGATCCAAAACTGGATCCAGCTGTGTCTTTCCGCAGATAAAAGAGGACAGACTGAAAGGTGGAATGAGGATCACATGCTACAGGATGATGTAATATGAGGGAAAGCACACGAGCATTGACATAGGAACATTCACATTTAAGCACAGAAGCAGAAGGCTAGCACAGGAACTTGTGAAAAAAGATGAAATCAGTTCTCTGCAGTGAAAGCTAAATAAACTGTCATTTACATAAAGAACACTTAGGGAAAGAAGAAAAGCCTTAAAAAGTGAGAAAGGTGGGAGAAATTAGGAGTAAGTGGGAAGGACACACTGCCTTTGTCCAAAGAAATAGCTGTGGGCTGCAATTAGCTAAATGGTATATAACTCCCGCTTTGTGATTGTGTCGTGGTTCTGAACCACTCATTGGTTTACTCCTGTTTCTAATGGCAGGAGTGCTGAATAATAAAAGCTGTACTCTGGACTGCCAACAGGAATTTCCTTTAGCTTTTGGTGCTGAAGCTATATTTTAAAGGAAAACCATTAGCTTTTATTTCTGGAATAACACTAGTAGATAACTATAGCACAACCATGGATTTATAGCAATGCTTTATGCATGGGGATCGATCTTTTAGGCAGGCTTTGCTCTCCTCTAAGCAACCGCTCCTTGCCCCCATAAACATCTTTGGCATAGGAAAGATAAGCTGGGGGGAGGCATTTCTTATGCAATGAAGTTCATCAAGTTGAAAGCAATGATAAAAAATGCCACCTTCTCTTAATAAATATTATGTAGCTACAACAAAGCTCACTCCTTGCCTCCAAACAAAACAAAAGCCCTTCCTTAGCGCCAGGGCAGCAGGAAATCTCAGTGCCTTCCCTGAGCATTTAAGTGCTTATGAGTGCTTCACCACTCACCAGCACTCAGGCTGTTGGAGACCAATCGATAGGGTTAAGTGGATTCGCTCTGTGCTTGCCTGCATATACACATCCTAATCTCCCCCTGCCTCCCCACCTGCTCTGCTGTTATCTCTCTCAAGGGAACTACCATTTGCCAGCTTGTCCAGACAAGCTCCAGAGCTTAAAGTTGCCAAGGGGTGAAAAAAGAAAAGCCTTCCTGCTGATGAAGGTGTGTGTGGGGGAGGTGAAGGGAGACTTGCCCTATGTTAAATACATGGAAGAGGGAGCAAGTAATGCAATACCATCTTCTGCTAGATGAGACGGATCTGCTGGCACTATCTGGTAACAGATCATAATGGTTCTCTGTCATAGCAGCTGGCAGCAAACATGTCCTGGGGAGCAAATGACTCATCAAAGTATGTATGGGCATTGGGACAGTGCAAGTGTCACACAGGGGTGTCCCATGGAAGGACAGGAAACACAGTGCCATTTGGAGCACTGCTTCTTTGGAATTGTGACCACAAAGGAATGAGGAATAGGATTAATTCATTTAGCTATTGATCTCAGACACACATATTTTCATTTAACATTATTAGAACAGAATGGCTCCTAACTGTAGGCAGTACAGCTGAGACAACATCTACATTTCCCTTTGCTCATGAGGTAAATCTTAGCAGCCAATTCCTTATAGTGAACCCCTGAGGAAGGTTTTCCTATGAAAAAATAGCCTAATGATTGGACTGGTGACTCTACTTCTGTTCTTTACAAATATACTCTCAGCAAATAATTGGTGGCCCAGATAACATGGGGATATAGGCAAGTAAATTCTATATAGAAAACTCTCGGGGAGGGAAGGAAACAAACAGAATGGGTTTGATATAATTAGGTCTGGATATACACGCACACCCATGCACACAGTATCTCAGCTGATTGGGGAAAAGTCCAAATACAGCCTCCCTGTATCTCCATAAACATAAAGATCTACAACAGTGGGAGAAGACAGATTACGGTACAGGGAGACATTAAGACATTTTTCAGTAGTTTCATCACATGGAACATGAGGTCTGTTCAGGGACCCAAATAACTTCTTTGCCAATTTAATCTGCAAAGGACTTTCTCATAACTAGCTCTTACAAAACCCCCTTGTCCGTGAGTAAGCGAATGTAAGGGCCAAAAATAAGTTTCAAAGGTGATAAAGACCATGCTGGGATTGGTGGAGTCATGAGGTGACACCATTAGAGATGCTGGCACCTTAGATGATCCCGAACTGGGCCAGCTCGTGCAGTTCCAGATGGCTGAAAGCTTCCCATGGGCAAATCACTGTGATATCTGCAAAAGAGAGAGAATGAGAAATGGGTCCTGGTCACTGTACTTCTTGGATTTCTTTTGTGTTAGGGGAAAGGCTGACTTACTTGGGAAACATTAAGAAAAAGATGACTCCATTTGAAGCTTAAATGAGCAGATGAGCTCTCCAAATTTGGTACTACCTACTAGACTGTATCTACATACAGGATACAGGACAACTGTATCTTCTCCTGCGCAAGTTTTCCCTTTGAGCAAAAGCAAACCAGCACTTCCTATAGTCTCTTTAGTGACTGTGTAGACTGGTATAAAAATTCATTCTGGTTATGTGGTTTCAACTGTTCTTATAAACTAACTGTAGCAAAACTGTGATCTCCTTGAAGACACATGCAATCTTAAATCAGATACTGAATAATTTGGTCTACAGCGTTCAGGATCTGCAGCTCTTTGATAGGTCCAGTTGTTATTGATACCTAAGAAGTTCTGACTGGCTACATCTCATCCTGTGCATATTTCTCAATCCCAGACAGGTACATAAAATTCTTAAAATTAGAATTCTGGTGATAACACAAATACTTAACCAGCTGGAATTTAGTTCCTGTGATTTTTGGTATTAATAGCTTAGCATTTGGCATTTCTTTGAGAACCTCATTCTGCTGCAATTCTTAGCCAGAGTATTAGCAGAAAACAAACAAGCACATTTGCAGCCAAATGAAAGTATTCAGAAATTGAAGCATGCCTAAATAGCCTTTCTGTCTTGGAGTGTGTCTAAACATAAGCATGACTGTGGCAGCTTGTGGTGGAAGAAACAGCCTTCTCCGGTGATCCTGAGAGCTGCAAAGAAGCCAGGGAGACAGAGAGGCCACCCCAGAGAGTCCTCTCCCATGTTGAAGCATGACTGCACAGGCATTCAAGCAGGGCATGACAACAACATCCCACAGGGCTTACCTGTGCCAAGTCCCTCCATGCCTGGGATGTCATCTCCAAACCTAGGGGAGAAAAGAGAAGGTGAAGAGTTGAGTTTGGGCCAGCAGCACCCAGGAAAGGAGAGCAGCCCTGCACATGCAGCCAGGGAAGGAGAATTGTGGGTGGGCAGCAGATGAAGAGAAGCAGCTTCAGGCAGGAGAGCTGATGGCACCAGGAGCAGGGGGAAGCCTCCTGGCTCCTTGCCCAAGGGAAGATGCTACCGCAGAAGCCCAGCTTAGCAAAGGGAAGCCACCTACTAGCATGACTTCTTTTCTTTTGAAAATGCTCTTACCCTTTTACTCCTTTTTTAGGGGGCTTACTCTTGAATTGCCTTGTCTGTCTCTGCTTGAACTTTGGAGGCCCCTTGCGTGGTGTGGTGGGACCAGTTGGAGCATCTCCAGTGCTGAGGTTGGTGGTTGGGTTCTCACTCATTGCTAGGCTGATGTGTGTGGCAGGCACGTGCCTCTCTCAGATTCCTCTGGCTGCAAGATAACAGCAAGGACTGATGCAACATTGTGCTTAGCATTTCTAGGTAGCAGTAGTCAGGTCACAGAATTATGAAAAATATAATTGTGACAGGGTTAAAGATAAAGGTGTTAAACGTAAAGAAATATTGTAATGCATTCAAAGTAAGTAGGATAGCACTGTCTTTCATCTGGCATGCTAGAATTAAGACGCCAAACAAAGGACACTTAAGCTAAGGACAGAAATACACTTTCCCCCATAGTGCAATAACTTGCAGAGTCATGGAAAGTCACACCTTCTTTTGTCTCAGACATAGCTGGACTTTTGGAAACAGGTCACTGTAGTAGCTTTCCTTACAGTTTGAGTGAAATAGGAAAGTTAATGCCAATGTAGTTTGTTTTCTAATAAGTCTTGAAACAGCAGTGCTGATGTTTTTACTTATTGGTTAAGGACGTGACTACTAGGAGCTACAAAGACATACTTATGGCTTAGAGAAATATCCTATATTTGGGAATCATCATGACATACTTCACTTGTGCCTAAGCATTACCTTTTACACACTGAATGTTGAGTTAGAGGGGCCCCTAGTCTGGGTGGAACTTCAATTAGGTTCTCATATTTGTCAATACCAAACTTACATGATACAGCACAGGATGATAAAGAAGGCTAAGGCAAAGTGTTGGAGATTGTCTTTTAGACAGAAGGTAATTTCTCAGGATTTAAGAGAGTAAAACCTGTGACCTTCCCCAGGGTATGTCCATTTTGGTATTTTTGAGCATTACATTACATGTATCGACCTCTTCTGCACCACACTGCACATGAGCCAAGCTCCACTTCACAGGGGCTAAGTAGTTTTCAGGGAGCAATTCTTGTGCAGGAGACATCTCTCTGGCCTCAGAGAGCAGAACTGCTGCACTCAGAGCCCTTTGCTTCTTTCCCAGATTGCACAGCAATAACTCTCACCAGTGCCCAAGGGGGAGATTCCAACCCTTCATCAGATTTTATGCTTATTAGTATGCTAGAATGGTCTGAGCAAGTGCATTTATGGACAAAAATAAATGCCTTTTTTTTTTCTCCTCTCCTTGAAGTCACATTCTTCCCCATGACCATTACTTAACTCCTATCTCCAGGTGTTTGCCCCTGTGCAGCCAGGCTGATGGAATCACTGATAGAATTAACTTCAGGATTTGGTACTAAGAGCTAATCACATTATGTCACCATAGTGCTCTGGCCTAATCCCCAACATCACATGCAGTGACACTCCAGACTTTTAATCTCAGAACTATAAATGCATCAAAGTTGTTTTGGCTTGTGGGTTGTTTTGGTTTTTTTCTTTCTTTAGTCTGGAGACAGTTTATGTCTTTGACTGCCCTGAAATATCCAAAGTGCCAGAAAGCAAAGCCTGAGATAAGAAAAAGCATCCAAGCAATCCTGTGTCACTTCCACATCAGTGCAAGACAAAGAGCCATGTTTCTGTGTCTGTGGCAGGCTGGGAATATTTCACCCCTGACATCTTTCCATCTGTGCTGACAGTAGCATGGATCCTAATAAGAGCACCTAAAGGCATTTTAGCTCTCCTGTAGCTTGTGGTCAGGCTCCTTTCTCAGCTGTAATATCCCAAGCAGGAAACTGGATGGGTTCCAGTAGCCCCAAATGGAGCAGCAGATGGTTGTGTCTGCAGCTGAAGTGTGCACAGATGCTATTCCCCCGCCTATAACACAGCGCTTCCTAAGCACACACTGTGCCCACAAACACAAAGATCAGCTCAGATTGTAGAAGTTACTTATTTGGCTGCCATCTCTGCAGCCCAGTATTTACAGCTTTATCTTCACAACACAATGGCAGGACAGGCAAACACTGTCACCTTCATCTTTTACAGAACGGGAATGAGGTGCAGTGATTGGCATGACCTGGACTGCACTGCTGGAAGGAGTGACAAAATTTTCTGACTCACAGATTTTAGGGCCAAACTGAGAGGTGAAGGCAGTTTGGCTTCAAACTGAAGAGAGAATTTGGTGCCTCACTTCTATTCAGGACCAGTGAGGAATTCAGGTGGTACTGCTCTACAACAAAATGCTGCTCCATGATGTGTCTGCTAATGCCCCAAAGTATAACATTATGCTTCTGCCTCAGGTGCAGTTCTCACCAACAGGGTGTCTGTCTCAGTGTTAGACACCCCTCCTGAGCTACGAGAGACACACATCCGCTTCTAAGCGCCATGTTCATCTGACATGACAAGATACATGGTACACCTTTCAAGGGCTACTTGTAAAAGTACAGCAGAAGAAACAAACCAGCTAACAGATTTGCAACCCTTTGGACTGGCATCCAAAACTTGTAAAATACATCTGAGTTCCATCTCCACATGAGTTCCTGCTCTGTTTCACCAACCCTTGCTGTCTGCCAGCATAGTACCTTAACCACAAAAAAGTCCTTCAGAATGAGCTCCTCTTATTTTGTTGAGACCATGATTTGTCTCTGGCCTTTATTTAATAGAGAAATAGCTAATGGAAAGACTCAGTCTTTGGAGTTTCCTTTTCCCCCAGTCTGAGGTAGCTGTATCCACCTACCAGCTACTTGATAAGACAGGATTTGGTAGGAAAAGGTAGGATTTGGTAGGAAAATCTGCCCAAATCACACTTCACCTTCTCTCCCACCTGTAGGAATTCAAGAAAGAGCACTCAATGAAACTAAAAGGGACAATTCTAACTTCTTCCTTAACCACCTCCCTCTACCTATTCTCCCCACACATCACCAAAAGAAATGGCAGAGGATGGAAAGCAACCTTAATGCCACATAACAGCCTCTATCTTGCAGCAGGAATCAAGCTGCCCTCCCATCATTGATCTGGTTGGACTCATACACAAGCCATCACACAGAGGTCTGTCTCCATTCATGCTGGAGGGGGCCTTGTCCCAGAGCACAAGACCTGTCCCAGTTCCCACACCTCAGGAACTAGCTGCCCCTGCACACAGCCAGACATGGGCGAGCAGACTCCCCAAGATCACAGATGAGGAAGAAACACCACAGCAGCTTCCCAGGGGAATTTCCCAGCCTTTCACCTTCCCATACCTGGGTATTTGGATAGTCCTTGGTACCACACCAAGCAGATGGCTTGACAAACGTCTGACGAGACTGAGTCTCCTTCTCTAGATCTCCGCAAGCGCTATGCTGCCTTCTCCCAGGGCTTCCTGGGCTGCCAGAGCCCTTCTGTTGCTGCAGGCACTGGGATGTAGCTCCCGGGTGAGAGCTGATGGCTGTGAAATCAAAGGCTGTTGAGGAACAAGATGTTCTTCCTCGCACTTCCTCTGTCCCCTCCTCTGACAAGGTATTACCAAATTTCCCCTGACAGCATTTCTGCTCATTCCAGGGTTTAATCCTGTGGTTATAAGCTTTGCTTGCGTTCAAATGCTAATTATACCTAATACATGGTAATGGGCTTATCTCAGTTGCGTCAGATACCCCACCTCTGAGTTGCTGGCCAGGTTAATCATCCTTCTTTTAGTTTTCTTTGAACTCAAAGGGGCTTGAATACTTACTGGCAAATGCTGACTCTTTAATCTGCCCTCTCCTTAATCTCTGATTCTCTGTGGAAAATTTCTGTGACAGATAATGCAGATGCCTCACTTGTCTTCTTCAGACAGATTCAGTGTTGGAACTCATCTTCCCCTGTCTGAAACCTTCAAAAATATAGACTCCTCCATGTGTCTTCATGGTGTCTCAGGGGTGTCCCACACAGAACCCCCATGGCCCTCCATGCAGAGATACACTGGGAGTAGACAGCAACCAGGAGGAAATACTCTTGTTTTCACATCCCTTTTGATGGGGTTCTTGCATTCTTAGCTCTTGACTTCATGAGAGCCACTAGCATCACCCTTGCAGCCAGGCTTTCATCAGGGAGTATTGTATCTGGTGTAAGATGCCTGTGAGGAGTATCAAAACTCCAGTCTCAGTTGCTTGAGCTGGGTAATCATAGCGATACAAAAAGTCCACACCGGTTCATCCTTCTCTGTTCCTGTATTTTACACAGGATCTCAGGCCCTTCATTCTAGCTGGCAGAGACTCATTTAAAGTAGAACTATATTCCCACAACTGTTTCCCAGATGGAGACCATTGGATAGACTACACCAGTTTAAAGAAGACATTCAGAAACTCTGCAAGTACAGCATCACACGGTATAAACTCCCCACCAATGTACCCTGCATGTACTGCTGGGCACTGGGGCAGGAGACGCCATCTGCCTGTCCTGATTGCTCCTCAGGAGCCCCACCAGTGCTGCTCACACACAGGCTTATCCAGCCAAGGGCACAAGCCAAGGGGGTGCCAGGGAGCCCCAGCTGAGGGATGGCCATGAAAGGCAGAGCTGCTCGCACAGCCAGGGAGCTTTGAGACAAATCAGTGCTGCAGCACTTGTCCTAATGTTAGAGGAAACAGAAAACAAACACCCAACAGCCGTACCTCCTTCTCTTAGCTACTGCGTCTGTTCACACTCTCCAAGCACAAACAACCAAATTTCTCCCCCATGGGGTTTTATCAGGACTTTTCTCTCCTCTGGGTTTTGCAGCCAGTTCCTCCTCCATCCCCCTGCCAACTTCATTACTGCTTTGAGCTCCTGGGAAACACTTACACTTACAGCGCCAAGGGCTCCTCTTGCAAATCATTCAACTCCAGTCCTCCAGCCTGTGTAGAAAGTGTCTCAAGATGTCCTGTCTCCTCCAGATATACCCTGCCACCAGGTGACATCCGGGTGTCAATCATAGGTGGGTGCCCACATGGCGGGGGAGGGGGGAACATGTGTTGAGAGCACCCTGTGATCCCAGTGCTCTGCAGGCACAGCTCCAAAGAGATCTGGGGAAGCAGCAGAGCCTCAGCACTGTCCTGAGGGGCAAAGTGCTCCTTTCTGCACAAAGAGGTTGTGGCTTTCCTGGAGCTCCTGATGGGAGATGTCTGGAGAAGCAAAGAGGAATAAGGAAATCACCTGTCCTTTGAGAGATGCTTCTGTTTGTGAACACACACATGGCTGCACATGCAGGGAAGGAGGAGTTGGTCCTAATCACCTCAGATCCCTCCCCTGTGCTGGTGTATGCATGGAGAGGCTTCCAGCAAACTTCTCAGCAGTGTTGTGGGGGTCAAGATACATCTTACAGAGTGGGGCATGCAGTCAGCCTAGTGCATGAGGGCTGAGTCCGCCCAAGAGAGTCATAGGGAACACTGCTGAGATGCTGCGCAGGAACCTGGTGAATATTTAACTGCATCCAGCAGGTGCGATGGCAGGGGAAGAAGTGGGAATGTTTGCGTTGCATGTGGGTGGCCTGCCAGCAGTGTGGCCTGTCATCTCTGAGACCTGAGGGACTGGGTTTAGGGTAACAGATAGGTCACATCTGGGTGCTGGTAGCATTGCTACTGTGAGGCACTGCCTGAGAAAGGATAGAGCTGGTACCTCAGCCTAAACTGTAACCCAACAAATCTCCACGCATGGTAATGCATGCTGCTTTACCAGCTGTTTTGTACTTCCAATGCATTTTACAAGCCTGTTATGACTGCCCAGCCAAGGAGATTGGTGTCAGAGATGTGGAAAAAGTAGACAGAATCTCAAGGTGAAAAAAGAAGATCCAGGGCCCCACTAGAAGGTGCTGGAAGGTCATCCTCATCCTCAGCTGGGGCAGCATGCACTGTAGCTGTCTGCCTGGAAACATAACGAGAGGGTTAACAATCCTCTGGGATCTGTTAGCTCTGGTGAAGCACCACTCACTCAAATTTGTTGAGCATCCAGCTCACAACACGAGATCAGGGCTGGCAGGGCCAAAAATGGACCCAGAAAACAGAGCTGTGCTAGGAGCAGCAGAGCAGTGCAGGAGCAGAAGGAAACCAAGGTATGGTTTTGTGTAGTGATGTACGGGCTTTGTCTTTGGGTAAGGGTGGAGGAGGTGATTTTGGAGCAGCCATGACAGCCAGGGGTGTGAACTGCATGTGGCCAAGAAGGGACAGGCTCTCTCTGACATGTCATGGAGACCTCATAGCAGCCTTCCAGTATCTGAAGGGGGGCTATAGGGATGCTGCGGAGGGA
>JANHGB010052329.1:0-34946 GCA_026283785.1 Coracopsis vasa | reverse complement strand
TTCTCATATTTTCCTTGGTTGGAAATGCAGATAAAACGGTTGGAAATTGAAGGTGTCATCATTTACATGCTGTCTCATTGTTCTTGACAGGTTAAATTTTGAAAGCTGACTAAGGATGTAAAAACAAAGTCAAAACTACAGAAAATACTAAGTCCAGGAATACCTTGATTCCCGTCCCTCTAATACTAAGTATTACCGGACAGTCCTTCTTGTGTTTATTCATATGTTGCTTATAACTACATAGGAGTAGTGCTCTTCCTAAATATTTTTTGACCTTTTACATTTTAATAACATCAGAAGAGGTCAGCCATTTATTAGACGTAGTAGAATGACACATCTCCAAACCCTTTGGTTAACTTTAGAATCATGGAAAATTCAGTAACAGGGCTAATTCCCTAGTCCTAGGCACAGCTAAGGAGACAAGCCATATACAATAATTACTCTGTGGTCAATATAGGGATGATGTCCAAAACCTGAAAACACATGAATGACAACACAAGAAGAGGATACTGTTTGAAAGACTAACTTATATTCTCTAGATTAGCACAGTAAGGGCTATAGAAGAGAAAGAGAATCCAGTATTTTAGGAAATTATTTATGAAATGTAGATGGGCCTTCAATTGGGAATAAGGCTGGGCAAAATGTTAGTGGTTCTTTGTTCTTGCAGCTGGCCTGTTGAATTACACAGAGCCAGCACAGTAAATAATACTGCTATTGTCTGCTGTGTCAGAGACAGACAGAAGGTACATTTGGACTTGGTCCAAACACCACAAGGGCCACTCATAGCCACAGTGTCCAATTACTGCTTGCTTGACTATAAAATGCACTTTTTTTGCTGAACTAATTTAAGAATGGCAGCTTTTAATAGGGTTTGTATTAAAAGGGGAATGCTGCTCCAGCTTTTGCCTGAAAAAAAGTTATACACTGCACAGGAAGCAACAAACATATGCTCAGAGAAAATAATCAAAGTATGATAGCATTAGCACACAATAATAACAGTGATAGCAAGGTCAGTGCTTTGTGAAGGGAAAAAGATCAAGCCCTTCTTGAAATAACCCTGTGCAAAACATGCAAAAAAACCACCTAGATTATCTTGAACAATGAAACAAGTGCATCCACTTGGTCTCTGCAGATGTGGGCATACTGCATAACTTCATTCTTTCAAAGAAGTATTGACCACGGTTTTCCCACTCTTTGAGCAGGTACTTTTCTTCAAGTTTCAGTTGCAGTCATTTGCACACATTGCCAAATGCTTTGGAGTGCAGTAAATTCAGGAATCCATTTTGAGATTAGCCAAAATTTGTTTATATTAGAAATAACTTAAATATATATATATTTATAGAAGATTATTCATACAGAAGGAAGATCCCATGGGACTAGGGATGCAAAAGCTCTCTCCTCTGCAGTAAGTACATACCAGGGCTTTGATTTTGTTTGCCTATCTATTAGCTAGAGATAAATTTAGGTCTCCTGTTTAGAGCAATCTGCCTACAGTGCACAAGAGATCAGTAGTTGTCAATGATCTATGAAGACTTACTGTGTTTCTCTCCTCTGCCATGCTGACAAGGTGTTAATTTCTTTCTTGGAATAGCAAGCAAAAAAAATCCAGCAAATTGATAAATTTAGGCGAAATTCATGCAAGGACCACAGCGCTTTTTAAGGCTTCCTGCTACCATCATTCCATCATAGAAGTCTTACAAGTCTTGCATAACAACAATCAATAACAGAATGTGCCTATTCTCTAAATTAAAAATCTTTTCTGTTCTACATTTTTATACACACACATGCACACACTATGAACATTCGTAAAAGTATTTTCACTCACAGTTTTAGAAGGGCTTTAAAATATGTGTCACAGATACAGAAGCATTATCAATCAAACTGTTAAAGCCTTCATAAGCTCTATGTAGGTGAGTTCATTCTCCTTCTCTTTTATCTTTGGATGTCTTTCAGAGTGCTTCGTTTGGAGAAAGACCTAAAAGCCACGTTGGGTATTAAGAACGGATAAAACGGTAAACTTGTCTGTTCCTATTTGCCCATCTTCAACATGGAGAACACAGCAAGCATTTTGTCAAGGAAAATGAGGATATTCTTTTTTGCTTTTTTGAATCCTCAAAAGATGCATCTTCTTTGTAATAGAAAAGAAATATCTCAATATTTAAGTCAAAATAGCAAACTTCTCAAAGGCCAGAAACTTGGAGCTGGTCATGCGACTTGAGAATTGTGTGCTGTAGGATTGTTTGATATGTCATAAACCAGAGAGAACCTGAAAAATTTCATCTTCAAAATGATGGATATGGGCAGTCTTTTCTCCACAAAGCAACCTTCAATTATTAACAGCAGGACTTGTGCTCAGCAGAGTAAAAAATCTTCCTACTATCTAGAGTGAAGCTCCCTCCAACAGTCATGGTTGATTCTCTTATCTTGTATAGAGACATTAATTCTTCTTCAGCACACATAAAACTACTCACATAAAGGGAACTCTTCACCTACAGAAAAATATTCACATACACACTGTTAAAGTCAGGTTAAGAATGTCACATACCCAGACACACACAAAAAAAGCAAGAGAGATTCAGTGTTAAAACACCTGCTTGTTCCTTAATTCATGCTTTTGCAGGAAAACATATTGGTCTGTGGGTTACATAAGCCAACATATAACACCAAGACATTTGTGATGCTGTGACTGAGTACAAATACTAAGGATAGTATCCTCATAAATGAGGTTAGAGGAATTACTCCATGCAACTAGATGAGAATCCAGCCTTCAGGATTACATGAGAAGTTAGTTTGTCTTCATGTTTCATATCTTTATGGGCTTAAGAAACAACAGAGGATATCTTGTGTTCATTTTCTTAATTAAAGCTCAGGTGAAGTTTCTTTCCTTTTTGAGATAAAATGTTCAACAACTCCTGTGTATGGTTTGTCTGGTAATGTAAATGCTACTCAGTATATACCATGTCCATGTTCTGTAATGTCAAGGACTATGGTACCACAGGGGCTCCTTAGTATGTAAATTATTGACACAATAGAACATAGGACATAGCAACTATTTTGAAATCATTATATTTTATTGTGTCAGGGTCTCGTTGAGATCTCTTTAAACTAAGGACACTTGAGAAGATAAAATCTAATATTTCCTCTGGAGCTGTAAAGTTCTCTGATGTCATAGGCTATTTGGACACTCCTTATTACAGTATGAGGATTATTAATACACTGACTATAATGACTTTATGACTCCTTTGTGGTCTGTTATGACGACCTAGAATTTTATAAGGCTGGTCATCACCATGGTATGCGAGTCTCCAACACAATAAGTAAACCAAAAACTTATCTTCCTTTTTTATTTCCCTCTGCCAACCTCTGTGTAAGGGTACACCAACTTTTTGCTGGTCTGAAGAAGGAGAATTAAAAAAGAAACACATAGTGAAGTGTAGAAATTAGTGTTTTGAAACATTTTACAAGAATTTGAGTCAGACAGCCTCATTTTGCATTTAGTTTTGAAAGATTGTGGTGGTCGAACATATTTCATCTGGTAGTGTCAGTGGAAATTTGCCCAGTATAACACTCTTCCCAGGCAAAGCAACTTCACTCCCTAATTCTTTTTATGGAAATTACTTGCAGCATTGTCCGGGTGTCTGTGTCTGTACATGTCAACATGAATGTTTTACAACTATGAGCTGCAAGTTTCCCTCCAGATCAGACACAGAAAAGAGTAATAACTAAAAAAGGAAAACCAAATGCAGCAATTTGCATTTCAGACTGATGATCTGCCTCGGAACCAGAAGCTCTGAACTCTGTTCCATCTCACAAGCTCTAAAAGTCCTTGCTGTGTATCCCCAGTGAATGTGGAATTTGCATAGCTATGGACTCACAACCCTTGGCTTACCCTATCCTGAATCTTTTTGGGACTGATACTCAGCTGAGAGCCAGGATTACTAGGATTTAAATATATATCTAATGCAAAACTGGAGAGGTGCAGGAATTTCTACAGCAGCTACAGGGTGATGTGTGACTACAGAGCCTCTGCCATTTCTCAGCTGGAGAGATAGAGGGCAGGATTCTTTCATTAGCCCATAAGTGGACCGTTGTGTCTATAAAGCTTTTCTTTTTTTTCTTTTTCATTGTTGTTGTCCCTTACTCAGCATATGCTGTGAATTTATGTATTTTTAAAATTTAATTTCTATAAAATATGTTCAATTTTTTGATGATATCTCTACTATTTTACCCAGGATGCCACCTGAAAATGCACAGACATTACGAGATATTATTTACATACTACCAGGTAAGCCTATTGTTCCTTATGCTACATGAGCAGACAATAAAAAAGCAGCCTCAGGGCTCCACAACAACAGCAGGAACAGAGGAAGCAGTACTGGCCAGCAAGATAAGAGATGTCCAGTATACACCAGCAGCTTTCCAGTAAGCATTTTAAAAAACGCCTTTCAAGAAAGAAAGAAGACAATGTGAACACCTGAAACACATTAACCAGGTAGAAACAGCACCAGGAAATATTTGATGGAAGTGACATTTGAGGCCAGAGATAACATCCCAAAAGAGAAAACCAGGAGATGAAATCATTTTGGAAAATCTTTGAAAGTGGAAAGTGAAAAGAACACTGAATTAAGAGTAAGTAGTTGGCAGAATCCAAAGAAGGAGGGTACATGGTCAGTGCATTAATCTCAAAAATAATATTGAGGACCATTTAGATATTGTCCTTGAAAGTTTTAATCTGTCAAAGTCAGACATGTATGCCACATTAAACCAGAATGTAAAACTATAGGAGCACGGATGAGTTTCACAGTGTGAACAGCAAAAAGAGGTTATAATCTGAGGACATTATGCAACAAGTGTTTTCAAGTTTTTTTGCTAGAGAAGGTTCTGTTCACTGTTTTCTGTATCAATCCTTCGTGCACTGCAAAGAGGTTGGAGAAGGTGCCAATCGGAGCCCTTTTTGACTGATCTGCAAAGCAGCAGTTAAAAACTGCTGAATCCCTTTTGAGTAGTACTGAGAATCCAAGGGGAGATATACAACTTCTTCTCAGGAACTGCTGTGCAGAGTTGCTTTGGAGAGCCAGGAGTGTGAGCGTCCATTGTGATTTCAAACTTAAGATTCTTTTCAGCTGATAGCTGAAGTACGCCAGCAAACTTCTGTCTCATCAGTGTACGGTAGGAATTGTCAATGTTTTTTGTAAGCATTATTTGGCATAGTCCCTACACCATTTCCCTTTATAATATATTAACTTAAATGTGCATAGTACACACTGAAAAGCACAAGGAAGCAGGCTAAAAAAATAAAAAAAAAAATTTGATGAAAATTAGTAAAATCCCTTTAAATATTTTCCAAGCCATTTAGTAGCACTCAAAGTGGTGAATATTTGGAAATATGTGCATGCAGCAGCATGCACACACTGCATGTGTCCATATAACTCTTATTTCATTTGCAAAGGCCAACAGATAGCTTTATGCTTTTAAAAGACTCAACATATATTATATGCATATATATTTGGGTTCTTTACATGTCCTATATGCTTGCTTCAAAGTTCTTTAGTTTTTATATATTGCCAAATACACATTGCATCACTAAAGTAAATACCAGTTTTACCCGTCCCTTCTTTGTCAGAGAAGCAGCTGGACTGGTGAGTGGTTCTGCATGAGCTCAAATTCTACCTGTTTGTTGATAAGCTACAATAGCCAATTTCAAAACTGGGACGCTTAAAAAAACATGTCTTGCTTTCAAGACCAGTGCCAGATAAGTAGATTCAGCATTTTCTCAAAATACTTCATTTTAGATTGTGTTGACACTTTGCAAATTTGTTTTTTCTTGTTGGAATATGCAACTTTTTTCAAGATCCTCAGATTCAGTGAGTGATAATCTTTCTCTTTCTTACTTTATTATGAAAAAATATCCTTTAGCTGAGTAATCGACATCTGCTTCCTCTCAACTGGTGCTTATTTTGATTAAAAGTATGTTTCAATGGCAGTTCAAGAACTAAAACTGAACTTTTATATCTCAGGTGATTCAGAGAAGTGAAGCTTGTTACTTTTTGCCATGAAATAAGGAAGATTTTCTTTTAGTAGTTTTGGGATGTTTTTGGGTTTTTTTTCCACTCAAGTATTTCATTCTTTGATTTAATCTGAGCACAAATACAATACATAATCATGGAACTTGTCACCAGTCCAGGTGATAACTCAAATGAAAAATGGATGAACCAATCACACCCAAAACAAACCATTCCGATGCCTGAATCCTTCCTTCTATCATTGTCCTCAGTTTACATGTCAGACTACAGGACTGTAGAAGACGTTCTAGGTCTTCAGAACTGGTTCTCTAGAAGAACTCTTTCCATTTGTAGTTATATTTTCTTGTTCCTTCAACAGGAAAAAAAAAATATATATGAAACTGGGGGATGGTCCAAAGTATGTTTCCATCCCAAACAGACAAAGAGAGGCCAAAACTACTCTAGACACTGAAAAATATTTTTTTCTGTCCACCACAGTCTTCATCATAAATTCCTGTAAGTTCAAGGGTTTTGTGACATTATATCAGATTTTGTGCCTGAATCAAGAATAAGTCTTTGAATTTGGGGTGTATGTGAAAGCCATGGCAAAGAAAGATCTTCAGCTGTAGGAAACTAATCTGATTCATCATGTCTAATATTAATTTCTACAGTGTAATAATTTCTGCCTAAGCTGGCTATGTAGACATCCTTCATAGGCAACAGAAAAAAAAATAATCATTTCTAGAGCACAATTTGCTTTCTTTTAAAAATAACCACCTCAAACAGAACTGGGAAACAGTGCCCTAAAGATTTGCTTTTCTCTCTGATACATATACCCTGGAGCAACTAGTTCAGATTTGTATGCCTAATTTTTAAAGAAGGGCTGAATCAGATGAAAAACATCACCCCAGACCTCGTAGGCAAGATAAGGTCAACTTGAACCAAGCTATTCCCTTTTGTGTTGCTACTTCAGTATTTTAACAATGGTAGACTGGTGGGCCATTTAACATTCAGAACCACTATCTCTCATGTTTGCTAACAAAACAGAAAGCAATTCTATGTCCTGATCAATTCCTAGCGACTCATTTTTCTTCCAATGAATTCAGTAGTCTATTAAACAAAACATTGAAAATCAACTGTAAGTGAACCCTGATAGGTTCTATCCTGTTCACCAATGCACTTGGTCATAAAATCATAGAATTATGGAAAAATTAAATAATTTAGGTTGGAAAAGACCCTTACAATTGTTGAGTGCAACCATAAACCTTACATTGCCAAGTCCACCACTAAACTCTGTTCCTAAGTGCCACATCTAGTGGCACCAGGGATAGTGACTCTACCACTTCCCTGGTCATCCTGTTTCAATCTTGAAAACCCTTTCAGGGAAGAATTTTTTCCTAATATCCAATCTGAACCTACCATGGCATGACTTGAGGCTGTTTTCTCTCGTCCTGTCACTTGTTACCTAGAAAGAGACTGACACCCACCTCACTACAACCTCCTTTCCTGTAGTTGTAGAGGGTGATAAGGTTTCCCTTGAGCCTCCATTTCTCCAGATTAAAAAATCCCAGTTCCCTCATTCACTCCTTGTAAGACTTGTGCTCTAGACCCTTCACCAGCTTCAGTGCTCTTCTTTGGATACGCTCCAGAACCAGAGTCATGAAGGTGATGTTAGGTATGTGCTGAGTTCCACACTGAATTAGGGATGCAGGCTTCTGCCATAATAAAAGTCTATTGCAATCTACCTATTCAGTGACTTGAAGTTTCACAAGGTGAACAGAGATGTCCCTGGTAAAAATCAACCAAGAAATCTACTGTACTTCTGAAATCTCCAGATACACTGGAGTTGTTCTACCACACAAATGTTCTAATGAGACTCAACACAGTCCCCATTAAAAGATTCTCGTGATCTTTCATGGGATTGAGATCAGGCCTGGATTTCTGAGGTTGTAAATCAGTTCAAAGAATATTGCAGAAGTTTAATGGCATTGTCTAATTGGAGAAGAGAGGAGAAAAGAGCATAGGACAGGAGAGGTGAGGAAAGATATCATCACCCAACAGAATGTGCATCCTCTACTATCGTGCATATTCATACATTGCAGGAGATGTGTCATGCACAATAATGAATCATCAAGAAGCCTTTTTTTTCTGATAATGATAGCAAATATCCCAGAACATAAAGAAGATCAACCAGTTAAAAGGTAATTGAAGAGTTTAATTGCATAGTCACCTACATTGCAAAATTAATACACTGATCCATTAATAAAACCCCCAGAATATTCCTTTTTATAACATAAATTTATTAAATTAATTGTGAGTAAAGAAATTAGAATAAAATAATAAAATAATGGATAATATGAGCAAGTAAATGAAAAACATTCAATCTTACTACACAATCGCATGTTACCTTTGCAGAAACAAAGCCCACTGACAGTTACCCTACAAAGTACCTCATCAACATAACATAGCTCTTATTAACTCATATTTCTTCAGTTCTTTTTTTCTGATGATAATATAGGCTGCTGAGTCAGGGCATGCTTTTTTTCCCAAATCTATGAAGTCTCTCAACTGCCAATATCAGCTGCCAACTCCCTTTATTCATGTTTAATTCTTCCAATCCACACACTATTTAGGACAGACAGAGGGTTTTGTCTTCTAAAAGATTAATTTTTTGCTCTTATAGCATTGCGTCTTTAAAACACAGTATATCAGAAATAAATAAACAGAAAAGATATCTCCAACTTTTGATTGAAAATACTCCCATATTAGGGACTTTTTGAGTCATTGAGTTTAGTTTCACCAGGTAACCAAATCTACTTTGCTGATGCAAAACCTTGTGAGAATGACAATAACAGAACAGTCACATAATAGCCAGTTTCAGAAATGAAAAATGTAAACTTCTTAATCCCTAAATTTTGAAACTATATAATATCCCTTAGTTGCAGTTTTGCATGTGTTGTGGACTTCAGTTAATCCTGTGGTAACACACTGAGAACTCTGTCCCCTTTTCACTGAGTAAGGAAAGCAAAATGTAAAGATTTGATTAAGAGAAAAAAATGCTTCTGATGTCCCTAAAGAAAAAATTTCAAAAAATCTACAGATGTAATACAGCAACTCATTCAGTCTCTGAAAGTAAAGAAATATTCTTCTCTTTGCCAATTTTGAATGCAATTATTCCTATTATTTTTACTTCAGCAATGCCTTGGGGCCCCAAGTGAGATCAGATCCCCTTTGCAAACACAGTGGGAAAGTTCTTGCCTCAAATATTTTACAGCCTATATCTGCCACACAGACAAAGGATGAAGATGGGAACAGAAGCACTGTGGTATGCTCAGAGATATACAATAGGCCGCAGCAGATTTGCCAACAGATTTAAGGTTTTTTGCCCCTGTATTCGCAACCTTGACCAGGTTGGCTCAAGTATTCTATGTTCTCTCACAATGTACTGCAAAAGGACATGGAAGTGTAATACTGAGATTTAATATGAACCATGCCTCTAGTGAGAGTCCATATTCATACACATGAGCAACATAAACTCCACATGGTCATGGACATTTTCAATTTAGGAAAAAAGTAAAACATTACAGACTTTATCCTTTTAGCATTTAGCCCTTAGAGCTTATTTATAAACTACTGCTGAATCTCAAAATGACACTTGGAGCTCAGAGTACCAGCAGCAAGCAGAGATTTGCTTGCAAATAAAGCCAATTGATTCCTAAGGGGTTCTCTTTGAACATTGTATAAGTCAGTCCTGTTATGTGGCAAAAAAGCTTGCATATTTACTTACAAATGGTTAACTCTGTAAGTCCACACTTGATCAGAATATAGTTCCAAGAGATCATAATTTTTTTCCGCCCAATATGCAAGTCCTCTTATAAAGACACACTTATGTGTGGTGATTCTTTGTTCTTCATAAAACACATGACAGTAAGATAGAAAGGATGACAGATTTTTCAGATTTTGTACTAAAAGTGCTTTATACGATATTAAGGACCAAATTGTGACACTTGTATCACACTGGGGCCTACTGCTTTACTGCATAAATCCTCAAGTTAAATTCAGTAGAAGTTTTTTTGAATATGATTTTATATGAAGAAGATGTATTACAACTTGGTAGTAAATTTGCAGCTGTGCTTTGCAATTAGTGTTATCCTTTCCAATTTAGGAAAACTGGAAAGGTGCATTTCTGCAAAGTGTTTGTGGTACAAGGTGCCTTAAGAGTGAAGCCTATAAAGCTCTAAAAAAAGAACCAAAGAAAGGATTTGCAGGCTGAAAAAATAACAAGTCAACTTGATCTCACTTGTAGCAAATAGTGAGTGAAGCTGAAAAGGTAAATTAAATAGGGTGGCATATTTTGCAAGCAAAGCTTTTTTCATTCACCTCTTTAGATTATTTGGTTTAATGAGGTGCCTTTCTTAGCCAGAAAAAAATTACTAGAGTTCATCAAGGAAGTCCCAAAATAATTCCAAATCCTGAAACAGGGAAAGGCACATCTCCGTGTCTAAGCTGTGCACTGTCAGCTCCCACTGATTCCAGGAGGTGCTCAGAATCAGGAAGAAGATAATCATCACCTCGCACAAATGGTACCTTTTTCACTGGAATGCTGAAGCTTGCTTTCAAGGAGTCAGACTCTCCACCCAGATTATTCCCTGAATTCAGCCTACAGCTTCATCTAGAACTGGTTATTCCAAACTCAGCACTGAAGGATAAAGCCTCCCTTTTTCTTATTTCACCTGTTAAGTACTCCTGTGTACTTTTCCCAGACTAAACAAGCAACCCTGACCTGCAGCCATTTACTCTCACACAAACAATTAACTTAAAGCATGTGT
Organism: Coracopsis vasa; assembly: GCA_026283785.1. Taxonomy (NCBI): domain Eukaryota; kingdom Metazoa; phylum Chordata; class Aves; order Psittaciformes; family Psittacidae; genus Coracopsis; species Coracopsis vasa. Next base: position 24,115 of record JANHGB010052329.1, on the reverse strand, counting down.
CCTAACATGAATTCTGGCTCCACAACAACATAACATTCCTATGGGAAACAACCCAAATTAATAACAGCCTCATTCTGCAATACCTGAAGTGCCCTCTCTTAAAAGAGAGAGATAAGAACACCATTTTTTTTTTTTCCTTTGGACTAAAATAATTGATTTTTGGCCTAGGATGGTCTCCCACTGAACACCTACGATGCACACTGTAATGAATACAATCAACATCTATGTTCCTGTATCACATCACTGTTTTCCCTAAGAAAATATGAGAGTTAAAGCACTAATCTGATTTTCAATATAATAACCCATTTTTACATGCTCTCACTAGTCAGTACTTTGTTTGGACTCTATCAAAAAGAGATATAAATATGCTGGGTTTGTTTCCCCCCGTGTCCTTGAAAGTTTGAGTTAGACTCTTTTGCCATTTCAGATCTTATCAAAGTAGAGGAAAAAAAAAATGCATTTGTTCTCATAATTTTGAAAACAATGTCAAAATTATTTTTTTCCTCTAAATAAATCTGCTGGCCTAATCAGGTCAGTGTTGTCTCCCATGAGACGAGCAAAAAGCCAACGTCTGGACACCTCTGTGGTGCCAAAACTTACTGAGACAGATCTTTTTCTGAGAACTTCTTGGTTGCACTTGAACTTACAGTTCGATTTGATGCCAAAAACTTCACGGGGGCATTGGTGCTGGAAAAAACCTGTCCTTTCCACTTCTCCACTGTAAGCTATAAACCCTTTTTCTTCTTCATTAAAACATTAAAGACCTACAGATGTGATGCAGTCCTTTGCCTTCAGCTGTCTTCAAATCTGTTTGTGCAGCATCAGCACTTTCTTATTCCACATTTCTTCTGAAAAATAAAATGTCCTTTGCACTCACCACAGACAAATTCTAATTTGTTCCATGCTACTGTCTGTCTTAATAAAGACTAGAAATGACCCAGGATAGAGCAATAAGAATGGGCAATTTGCCATTTCCTCATAGAATATGTTCTTGCTCTTTCATTTCAGCTACTACCCATGAAACTCTTGCTTTCTGCCTGTTGAGGCGAGGAGTGCTTAAGATCTCAAGACACGATTAGGCTGGATTATTTTCTGTCCTGCTCTAAATTCTGCTGATTTCAAACCCCACCATATCCACATAACATGCACTCCAATGATCCCCCACAAATGGTATTCACTCTTATTTGTAAGACAAGTGAAAAGAACTGAAAAAGCACCTTGGTGTCCCTGCTAGGTGCTTGGGCACACACATGCTTCCTTTACTGCAGAAGGCACCATTTGCAATTCTACTAAGACTCATCCATGATGTAAAATGGTGGCATAAATTCTCATTCCTTAGGCAGAGGTGGTCAAGCACTAGGTGCTGGGGAGGGAATTTGGCAGGAGGTCTCATCACTTGTAGCTGGACCTTTTTCCCAAGTCCACAATCTACACAGGAAAGAGTTTGCTCGTGAATCAAGATCTCATTGTTCAGGGTACGCAACACAGGTAATGGAGACTTTAATGTTGTGCATCAAGATGGTTTAAAATGACACGATTTACATCACAGAATAAATGGGAAAAATGACACTCTTCAGTTCCTTGTTCAGAATTATTCAGGTAAAATTCAGTAAACATCAGGGGAGCTCCAGGAGGTAAAATTTTCCAATTTGGCCTTTTGTTTTAAGTGCTTCTGCTACAAAGTTACAATAAAGATGTAAAAACTAAGACTCTTTTGGTGTCATTAATTCAGCTGCCTGAACTTCTAGAATATTTTTCCCTCAGTTTCAAATGTCCCACTATACATACTCCACAAAATACAGTGCAGTTCTATACACCAACTAAATACTGCTTTGCCAGCTTTTGCTTTCGTGTCTCCTAATGCCTTTAATTTACCTATACAACCTGAAGTTCACATTCCCATACATATATAGCCACTTTTTTAATTCAACATGTAAAAATCCTGCTCCAGGCTTCTCCTGTGATCATCCTCTTCCCATTTATCTTTCAGACAGCAATAAAAATATGTAAATATTCAGCCACAAAAACTGTATTACTGTAATGTTAAGGATGTGACTAACACCCGCAAAATGCCAGAGGTTTCAAAGTCAAGGCTGCATGTTGAGCTTGACTCTTTCAACACTCATGTTAAGTAAAATTCAATTAAAAAGCTCTGATGAGTTGCAGATAAGATTATTTTACTACCACTACTACATGTAATAGTTGAATTATGGGAGTGCTTGCAACCTTAGCAGTGTCCATGTGGCATAGGCTAGAACCACAGTTTCATCTGAAACAAATACAGCCTAGGTTTGGAGAAAGCTGAAAAAAATGAATAAATAGCTGCCACTCTACCTCTTTCTGTATGATTCTGTGACTACTGGGCACAGGGTCAGCCTCCTGGCACAGCAGAAAACAGCTTAAGGCTGTTCTGATTTATATTAGTTGTTAAAAGACCCAGGAAAACAGAAGGATGAGCAGTGGGTAGGTGAAAGCTAGCAATATATTTTTACGAATTGAAGCTCTGCACCACAAGATGATATTCACAGGACCTGAGAGCAGCAATGATTAAATGTACAGGATAGATTAATGAGCAAAATTCCCTGATATCTGTGGTGAATGAACTTTAGGTACAGGTAATGAGAAGAGATTAGAAGAACCTGGACTATTCTACATGAAAAAGACTTAGGACTTGTACATCTGAGAATACATTTAGACTCATGCAAAATAACCCCAAATAAAGAAGATCACAATTCTAGTAAGTATGTGACAAAGTGCAATACTCTTTTCACAGCTATCTTAAATGCTTTACAATATTAACTGATTAAGCCTCTCACAGAACATTTACAAGTATGCATCTGTAGTTTACAAATACATTTTTATGTGACTTGCCCAAGGTTGCAAAACTAGACTGGTGATATCAAATGCTTTGTCCCAGGCAGTACACAGCAAACCCTTGCTGCTTAGATTGGATGAAAATGGATGTGAAATTCTGTCATTCTTCTTTGTACTTTGAGCCATCCCCAAGCACCTTTGTAGAAAACAAAAGGATTGCATAAAGAATGATATATAAGTAGCTTTCTAGAAGCAAACTAAAGGAGAATTTTGCCAACATTTGAAGCTAGGATGATAATTAAAACCTGACTGTCCAAAATGTGTTACTGATCCAGCAGCCCTATTGATTTGTGTTCAGGTTTAAGTAGGTAAGCAACCTTCTTCTCAATAAATATGAGTTTTAATTTTCCTAAGTGGCATATAGGTAGTTTGAAAAACACACTTCCTTTTGCCCTGAAAAGCAACTGTAGTCATCACAGAAAAAATGCTAAAAATATCTGTAGATAATTAAAAACATAGAGTTAGTGAAAATACATTATTTCATTTACTGTTAAAGGAATTACCAATATAAGAGGTTAGCACTTATCTACTGTTTACAATTTACTACAAGCTGCCCTCTTCATTGGAGAGAAAGCTTTGCAGAATCAAGCTGAAAATAATAATTTGTTGCTTTTTATCAACCATCTTTGAAAATCAGGCCCCAAAGTCCTAATTAACTGACATTAGCGGTTTCATACCTCTTGAAACAAACAGTATCAGATCTGAATTACAAACGGGTATATCTCTGCCCCAAACCTGTGTTCGATCTCTGATAAAGAGTGTAGTTGCAAAGAAAATATTAATTAAAGTAAGGTGCTTTCTTTATATAGTTCTCTTGTTCTATGTGTACTTAGTAAGAAACAGACGTTTTTTAGTCCAAGAGCAAAAGTAAATTAGCAAAAAAGCACAGAAAAGTGTATTTCAAGTAGGAATACTTATCCCTCTTTTCTTTTTCTATGTTACTTTTGATATTTAAGCTACAGAAGCACTTTCAGCATAAAGGAAAGCTGAGCAAAGATATGAGAACAAAATAATTAATTCAAAGCAACCACATGGAAGTCTGTACCTAGAAGTCAGCAAATTGCATGTGCTAGTAGTTTCTGCTGTCACATACAGAAAGTAGCTACATATTCTTGAAAACTGCTTTACCTACAGGGGGAAAAGAGGCATTGACACAGATTAGTCCTCAGATAATAGAGTGCTCCTCCATTTTCTGCTACCCTTCCATTGCCTAAGAATCTCACTATTAGCTGGACTCAATGATCTAGCAGGGAAGGACAGAGAAATTATACATAGGCTTTATTTATCTATTTGTAATTTGTTTATTTATTTTTACACTGCCTCATTTTCACCAGGCAAGCTAGCACGCACATTCTGATTTTGATAGGGAATTAGCATTTAAATGTGGAGACATAAACGTAGTGGCAACCAGATATGTACTGGTAGCTGTGTAATCACTCATCTCAGCAAAGGAAATTACAAGAGAACTTCTGCTATCAACACTCAGATGTTACAGCTATAGGCCTGTAAGGTATATTAAACAGAAGACTTACTTCATCAGTTACAAAACAAAGAGTGTTCATTTGCCTTGAAATATAAACAAGATACATGAGAAGGAGGAGTCAGTTTGCAATGACTTCTTTTAAATTCCTTCTCCAACGATCCCACACAATGTACAATTATTGGCATTGTAGCGGTTTAATCTTGTCTGTTCTCAAACCACAATAAATATCTTGGTCACAACCTTAATGAAGTACATAGTTCTGATTTTGATCTTACATTAACTTTTCACAAGTCAGGAGTTCCTCTTGATTTAAGCTAGTATGTAAAGAGATCAGAGTCAGACATATATCTAGAAATCAACTATAGATCTGTCTGGGCATAATTCAAAGGCACACAGATTATCTGTTGGTTTTGTTGTTTGTTTCTTTTTTTTTTTTCTGGCAATCATTGTGGTCTCCTTCATAAAAGGTTGCAGGAGGACATAGATTCAGACATGCTGGAATGTAGTCTAATCTCGTCATTTTGATCTTTAGAAAATAAAGATGTCTTTATTTACTTTTCTTTTTTATACACATTGTCTTTCAAAACATAAATACTTTAAAAGGAAGAGAGAGAGGCTCAAAATTGACAAAAAATAGAAGACATTGTTTTAGTTGTCTAATCAGCTCAACCTTTGGGAGAACAACCCTAACCTTTGGACAGATGCCAACAACTGCCATTTAGGTATTTACATCTGTTTATCCTCTCAGTCAAATGTCTTTTGTCTTAGGTTTGACATGGGAGTACAAATGTTCTGACCCTTACAAGCGGCTCTCAAACATTGGATAAAAGACTTCTTTTCCCCTTTTCTAAAAGGATGAACACATACTTTTACTCTCCCCTTTTCCTCTGTACCAACTATGCGCTTCTGAGGCAGTTGTTGACAAGACCTGCATAATTCAGTTTATGTGTGTGACTAGAATTTCTCAAAGACTCTGCTGGACTTTGCAGCTAGCCTAAGTTAACACTCTACAACTCTGTCTCAATTCTTTAACATGTGCTTTTACTTTGCAAATCATACCATCATGCTAGCATTGCCAAATATAATGTGCAAAACTTTTAGGATTTGGGGGAGGATTGGTTGTAAGACCTAGAAGTCTATCTGGAGAGAAATTCCATTTAATTACATGCATGACTGGCTTTCTTATAAAAAAAAACACAAATAAATCACTTATTCAGTGTGCATGGTTTTTCATGTCCACATGCAATTCAACAGATAGTAAAGGCAGTAAAAAATAATTATCGGAAATGGCAACCTTTGCAATTCCTCTCTTCCCTGGCATGAAAATAGGATTTTTTCCTCAATAGGTACACCACCTTGCCACTAATAAAGCCATCATTTAAGTACATAAATAATCATAGCTCTATTGTGGTTTTAAAGAACTCAGTGAATATCATGTTTCAGCAATCACTGAATGTTTTCTTCAGGTTTGGTATGAAACACAGCAATAAAGTTATCTCTCAGCTTTATAGAACCCAAGCTATTTGATGGTGTCTCTCTAAGATCAAATGGAAATTAAAATCTGCGGAGGAAGTTCAAATGAAGCTTCCAGCTAGAACTGCAACATAAAAAGCTCCAAGTTAATTGATAAACTCCAGGCAGAGAAAGAAGCCTCTAGGCTTGGCTTGGCTGTTCTCTAAATCTACAGCAAACCCAAATACTGTTCGGCTTTAATCATGTGTGTAGTTGGAAGGAGAACCAGGAGGTCTCCCTGAGCTCTGCACCTTTCATGGCTGCCTACACAGACTGATAAACAGAAGCTTTGATAAGGCTTTTGTGGCTACCCCCCATTGCCAGTAAGCCTCACTTTTGTGTCTGGAGGAAAGAAACAAACTTTTATCACTGGTAAAACCAATTAACTTTTTTAAAAAATTTGTCAAAATTTTCACAAAAAAAGCTGCTGTCATTTGCTACATAACTTTCATAAAGAATCATGCTCAGAGCTAAGCCAATCATGGAAATTTATTCTTGGATAAGGATTTTTTAAAATCAGGACACACTGGAAGATATAGTCCACAGGACAGTAAACCTCCTTTCTCAGAGAACAGAAGCTGAGTCAGAATTCATAGAATGAAACTTAGCTGGCAGGCTCTGCTTTTTTTTTTCCTTTTCAAATGCTGAAAATATGATTTATTACAACAATTAGTTCTGATCATTTTCAACCTCTCCTAGCTGCAATATTGATATTTCCCTTCATGTTGAAGACGGCAGCGGCAAGCATTGGCTGGTCAAAACTCCTAAAGTTGGTGTTACTGTGAAATATTGTGAAAATGTTGGTTCTGAGTACAAGACATTTAAGAGGGGGCATATTTTTTTCTGTGCATCTGAAACAGTGCAAGTGTAAAGAACGTTACTGTTACTTATCTAAGTAAAATGGATGTCCTCAGTTTCACTGATAATATTTGCACTTAGTGAAAATAAAAGGGGCAGGTAGCAGAGTGTTCACCCTAAATGACCCAGTGCCCTAGAGTGCCTTTGTGGTCCCAAATAACATGGAACTTTCATTTTCCTGTTTGAGAGTCATTCTCCTCACTAAGCCATTATGAAAACTACAGCTCTCTGAAGTCTAGGGCAATGTGCTGGAGTTTTGTTTGGGTTTTTTTATTTGAAGTTGTTGCCAGGAAAGGCAAGCTAATTGAAATGTGGAGTTGCTTCTGTCATTTAATAATTAGCAAGCACTCAGAAAATATATTATTCATTTCTTAAAACATAAATAATTAAGATGTAATAATGACACTTTTATAAATAACATTTCATTCTCTGTGAATACTCTCCAGGATTTCCTTACATCCAAAACCTACACCTTGCTCCCAGCTAGTAAATACCTTTTCTGCTGCATTCACTGAAAGCAAATGGGGTAAAGGGATCACAACTTCCTTCCCATTTAGATATCTGTGGGAACATCTTTAGGAGCTTTTTCCCCCCCATGCCTAGAAAATTAGTCCTTTTTAAGCAGCCAGACTCTTAGGCATTCATATTATACAACCAGAATGAGTTGCAACCAGAATGCATCTGCAAGTGGGGCTTTTTAACATGTAAAAGCATGTGAGCATCAAACACCTATAATTTTGGGAACCCAAAGTTTACAGGCTAAGGAAATGAGTGAGTACTAAAAGTGGCAGGTCTATGTTTCAGTTAAAGATTTTGTAGCTTGTTTGGCTTATTTAGAAGTGTACATTATATAAAGATACATCTAGGCAGAATTCCAGGAAAGCATGTTCTCTTATTTTACGATCAAAGAGCCCAGTCCTACAGACAATAACTGCTGGATATAGTCCCAATGTGCTTCAGTCTTCTCTCTCTCTTGCACCCATGTACGGCCATTGGACCACAGTCTATGGCCCCTTTCACTTTGCAGTGGCAGCTTAAATATGCAGTGCTTCAGAGCAGTATAATAAAGCTACAGTATAAATTAAAATAATCCCAACCACTTTAATGAATTTATTCCTGATTTATACTAGTTCAAATATAAGGAAATCAGGACTAGCTACTTTCTGGGAGTATTCATGGTTGTAAACCATTTGGAATTTGTTCTTCTCTTTTCTGATAGTATAAAGTGGACTTAAAGCCAATGCAAATGTAATTTACATTAAGAAACTTTCCTCTGTCAGTCTTGTGTAAGCATATATTAGGATAGATGGGAAGCATAAAAACTGAAGTGCAAGCTTTACCATATTATTGTCATGAATCAACAGCATAATTTTGTTAAGTTCTCTCATTCTTATATTGAAATAATTTTTCAGTACCTAAACTGAAACAAGTAAAAGCAGTGGGTAGAATAGAGACTTGCCCACTTACCAAAGTCCCTGAAACTCTCTAGGAAGAGTTGAAGAGCAACACTAGGGATCCGTAAAAATTGCCCCAGAAAAATGGGAAGATAACAAAACATGAGTACAGGCAACATTACAGATCTCCTGCTGCAAGGCACAGAGGGCACAGGAAAACTGATGAGAACATGCCCAGGTGGAATCAAGAGTGTTAAGGTTAGCAAAAACCAAAACCAGAGGATCCGATCATCATGGGTCTCAGCCACACTAATGCTTTGCAGAAAACAACAGAAGGAGGCAGTGGAAAAGTTTGCCAATAATCTGGCATATTAACTGAATGATGACTGCAGTCTTGGTGCAGCTCTGTCTAGCCCGACCAAATGGTTTCCTTCATTGATGCCAGCTACATTATCAGTATATCAGTAACCATATCAGTTGAACATGCACAGAATTGCTGAAATCAACAGAAACCCAGAGCTTGGAAAGAGTTAAAACACATGATTAGACACAGGGCCAAAATCAAAGGGCCTTCACCCGTCCTACGGGTGATGCTATCTCAAAGTATAATCACACCCCGGGGTGGCATAATGCTTTTTATCAACTAACTTGACTATATTTGCGATGGGCAAGACAGAGACTTTTGTTTAGCATGCATTTAAATGTTGCCGAGCAAGAACTGCAGCTGTGACGACTGTTCTCTAAAGATCTCAATTGGATGAAAAAAGAATGCAATGAATCAATGAATAAAAGGTGTGTGAAAACATGGACACACAGGATCATAGACCCTCTGTGTCATAAAGAAACACATGACACTGAAGGAGGGTAGGAACAGAGGAGAAAAGAAACAAGAAGCATTGTAAGATTTGGCAATCTAGGACTTTTACCTACTATTTTACATCTGTGTAATTTCCCCAGCAGAAGTCTGAATTAGCTGGTCTGCTAGTTAGCAATACAGTAAAATACCAGCCATGACCAAGGTGCAGAAAAGAACACAGTTTATTTTCCTTTTATTCTGCTATGATCTACAGTGACAAAAGAGAAAAGGAAACTGCATGGTACCATGAGATGTGCCTCTTGCTATCACTTATATTGACTTTACAGCAAGGTCCAGATTCAAGCACTTTGAACATCCCTGCTAAGCTTGTGCAGGAAGAAATGTCTAGCAAGACCCAAACCCCCTCAACAAGGTTGAAAAATTAAGCTGTGTGAAGAGTATTAGTGAAAAGTAACCCTTCTCTTTCTTTTGCTTTACAAAAAAAAAAAAAAAGAAAAGGTAAGAGATCCAAAGCTCCTGCCATTGAACTAAAGTTTCTATATGCATAGAACCAAAAAAAACCGAGTTGAATCTTCACAGTGCATTGGCATACTGTGCAATTTAATGCCAGAATAGGTCAGTAAGTCAAGTACCATAACTAGATTTTTTAAAGGGCTGTATGTTTCATGACAACTAGCAACATTTGAAGCTATCTGAACTAAGATAATAAGGATAATCAAATCTCATGCTTCACTCTACAGGAGTTGAGCAAGGATTTTTCCTCCATGTGCTAAGTGCACTTTTGGTAGGTTGATTTATTTCCTTGCAAAGAGAAAGGTTTCCCTTTGCTAGATATTTCCTGTGTTGAGAAGAACATACCAGCTTGCTGTGCCAGGTATGCCAAAAACTATTTAGAGGTCTGGCTCAGAAGGGAAATCCACTGTATATGAATTTAAGCTAATACATTTTATCTTGCAAACGGGGCAGATGAAGAAAACATACACAGTTGGTTACAGGGAGTCAGCTGACAGGCACTAATTTGTTGAACTGCTGTAGTGTAATCATATCCCATACTGTGCCTGTATCCTGGGGAGGAGAGGGACAAATAGCCGATCATGTTAAGATACCGTGAGGTAAAGCTAGTGTGGGTTTTTATCCACAGCTTTTCGGATTTTCACAGACTGCCTACACTGTGCAAGCAAGTGCTTTTGTCAGTACTTTTTAACAGCAGGCTGCTGTGTAATTTTGGACTCTTCCTGTTCTTCCTCTTTGCTTCTCTCTTCTTATAAACACATTCATACACAAACACATTTTTACAGAGATAAATCCTACATAGCCATATTTGTTTCTCAAGGCTGTCTAATGCAGAGAATATTAACACTCAGATGGAAATCATCCTTTGGGTGAATGCTCTGAGAGCATTGGAAATTTTTTGCACACATGTCCACAACATCCACGGCTCCACAGACAGACACAGGTAGGCTATAAGAGCAATCAGGCTACCATCTGTGTTTGGCAGAAGATTTCTAACCACTTTGCTGTTTTCTCTCTCTCGTCTCTCTTAGTGTGAAGAGACAGAGGAACCCATGGAGATTCGGTGAGAATTTAAACAGAACATATTGAAGGCTGCACTGTCAACTGTGGATGCAAAGCAGATGAAAAATGAGTACTGGAGCAGCAGTTGTGCTATGGATTCAGAAGAGATCTCTGACATGGCTAGCATAGGCAGAAGCTATAAGGGCTCAGCTGGCTCCTCCCTTGATTCCCCATCCCCAGGTCAACTTCTGTATGCAAGATTTTACTGTTCACAGCAGCTGGTTGCTGTTGATACTAACTTGAACAGTTCTCTAAAGTACATAATGAAACAAGTCTTTGAATGAAGGGTGTTGAATTCCTCTGCTTTTGGAAAATGCAGCCATTCTTCGTATTTATCTTTAAAATAGTGACAACAAAATTTGGATTATAAAGAATGGTTGTTCTTTTCTTGATGTTCATCATGTTAACATCATACACATGTAATCTCCACTTTTCCCATAGCTTTGCGGGATCGATCTCCTTTGAGTAATTTGAAAGTAGGACATACATATTTGAGCTTCTTTCTTCTAGACAAGCTAAGGGCCTTGGACACAAATACAGTGTTGTCACTGGAATGATGATCTCTATTACTACAGAAGTGAATGCAATATTCTGCCAACAAAGATATTTATAAAGCTATAGGAAGGAGAAGAAAGACAGTAAGAGGGAGAACATTATTTTCATTGTGGCTCTCTAGAGATGAACAAATCTGGAAGTCAGGATATATGTGTTGACTTCAGATAGTTTTATCCTGCACAGAAGAAGCGATCGGAAGAAGAACTCTCCTATTTTCTTAATAGAGAATTTCTCTTCCACACTTCTGCCAGCAGCAGAAGTGTGGAATATCTCACTCTACAAAAGTTAACATTACTGCATTATTTAGAAAATGTATGCAAATAACTGGTCTGCATGGTGTTTGCCCAAGCTTTTAGGTCTCAAGAAGACTAGGAATTTAAAGAAAATGTCCAGTAACCCAAGTGAGTCATCCATTACTTCAGGGTCTTGTTGAAGCTTTTGATTATATGATCCAATTTGCCATTTTGTTCTGAAACACATAAGGTTTGTATGATTATGGATAGAAATGTCACTCAATAAATGGAGCCAGTAAACAGTAAGATCAAGTCAGATATTGTTCTGCCTCCTCAGCAAAAACGTGAAATTCTGATTGCAAATTTTTTTAATGGGCAATTCTTTCTTATGTATTTATTAAAATAGTATAGGACAAGTTGAGATAAGCTCTAAAGAAAAAAAAAAAAACAGACCAGCAAAGCTGACAAAACTGACAATAAAAAATTCACAAAATGTACTAGGGATGTGGCCTCTAAACCCCAGAGTAATACTTTTCTTTCCAAATAATTACTTTAATAGCATGTAATATCAAAACTTACTACCCTTGAGGAAAAAGAAGAAAGTAGAAGACAGAAAAGAACAGTTTTACTTTTGAAATACCTGCCTGAATTGGCAGAATGAATGATTTGAGAACCTATCAGTTTGCTTACACTTCATAATTAATCCAACCATCTTAGTACTCGAAACACTGTTAAACGTTTTATAGAGAGACAAAGAGACACAACCTTAACCCAAAGACCAATGTCTCTGTGAAATGAGCCACTTTAATCTGAAAATTATTGAAAGAAATAAGGACCTTCCAAACATAAATTCAGAGTGACTTTTGTTTTGTTTTTTTTTTTTTGTTTTGAGATCGATTAGAACATTAGAGTCTGTACATCTCAAAAGCATATCAAGGGCATTATTCCAAGGGTGTAACATCCACAAAGTATTATAGGATTTAAACACCATTCCTTTTTTATTTTATTAGTAAATAGATAGAAGATTGTTAAAAGATGTTATACTTATTTGAAAAACTGGCCCAGAGTGTTATCATCAGAAACTAGAGAACTAAGTACCTTTGAAAATCTGTTCTTTATTTAAGTGCCTACGTGGGAGTTGAGCTTGTTAAAACCCATTTTGGTTGCTTAGCAGATGCAAAGGCCGAACACTTCACTGGGATTTTACAAAATACTCCCTGTCAAAATGGCCTGAATCAATGGCTTTGAGTTTATTTGATTTAAGAACCCCCTACAAATGCTCCAAAATAAATGAACACCCCTCCCACCCCCTCCTGGGAATTTAACTTTATGCACAATAAACTTCTTTAGATTCCTCAGTAGCCCAGAAACCACAAAATATATTTGGACTACATATTGAAATGGATACAAAACAGAAGTAAAGAGCAAATGATCTGTTCTTGCAATGAAGATCACCTGGGAAATTCTGCAGAAAACAGCACTGCTCAACACATTCATAGATGACATGGAGTAAATGCTAGGGTGATGAAATGTGATATATGTAGGTACATATAAAGGGAAGCACATTGAGAAAAATTGTCTTACATTCACACCATTACTACTCAGTGGAGAAAGTTTGTCTTTAAAATATTAAAGACAAATCCATGAAAAATATCAGCTCAGGAGTCATTACAAAAGTAAATGAATTTTGGTTAACAAAAAGGAAAACCTCATCATACTGCAGTACAAATCCACTATTAGCCATTCTATGACTATGTAGTGTTCACATTCCATCTCATAAAAATAATATGTTAGAATGGGAAAAGATTCAGACACAGGCCAGAAGGATCTCAGTATGGAGTAGCTTCTCTAGGGAAATGTCTGAAGAGGCAAATACTAGTCTGTCTGGAAAAGAGACAATGTAGCGAGGATGCGGTAGAGATCTGCAGTCTCAAGCAGCCTGGAGCCCAACTATTCCTTCCTATCTTCCAGTTCAAGTACTGAGGTCCTTTAAAGAAACCAGACTCTAAACAAACAAAAGGAAGTATTTCTTTATGCAGCAGATAGCATCCCAGTGGAACACCTTGCTAAAGGAGAAGGATGGGGAGCATTTATGTGGGTTTCAGAGATGGAAGAAAGATCTGCAGATTACCAAACAGAAAAACATCAATCTTAGGAAGTCCTTTAAGCTGAAAGTAAGAGGATGCTTAAGGAGAATGACAGGGGAAGATCATATGCATTTAACATGTCTTCAACTTGTATGCTCTTACACTTGTACTTGCAGCTACTGTTTGAGAAAGGAGACTGTGTTGGTGAACCCCTGGTCCAGTATGAATGTTTTTTTAGAATTGCTACACTAATTGAACAGAAAGAGCATGTATTCTCAATGTTGTTCATTAATTTAGGAAATCTGCACTTAAGACACTCTCTGTGACAAATGACCTGGTTGGTTATTTGGTGTATAAAACAAAATATCCAGAAGAATGTTGCAAAACTCCATTTGTTGAGAGTATTGTGACATGACTTGTGTCAGATGCCCCAAAAGAAAGAATTATGATATCAAGCTTTTGTTCAAGCATAATTGCTTTTAACAATAAAATAATGGAAGAGTACAGAAAAGTGAGAGGTGTCTATTGTTAATATAGTGTGCTTTATTAGAGTCCCTGTGGTTAGACATCATAGCAGTACCTTTCGTCTCACAGACTATGATGGAAGGAGCTAATGTGCTATACAGAAGAACAATTAGGGAACTAACAATAAGGTGTTGCATTTAACAATGTTTTTGTGCAAAACTTGGCACTTCACGGGTAGGAGAAGAATTTGTCTTTGTATTTGTTGGTTACATTAAAACCCATTGAAGTTTTTGTATCACCAGTACAGTAGGCAATCAGATGGAATACAACAGAAATATTTCTAAATAATATATTTGTTTCTGAATAATTTCTCCAATTTATTCACTTTTCATGAATTTCAGAATAACTACCAAAGTTGAACAGCTATGGGTTTCATGTCATCCTTGCATTCATGCAATGGCAGCTGCATAATACTACTTGGTACTGCAACATATAATTGAAATTAGTTCTTAAGAATTTACTAATACAAGCCTTTGTTTAAGTTCATGGGCCAACTTCATCCCTGATGGAAGCCCAGTGAAGGCAGTGAATTTGAATAATGTTAACATCATGTGTTGATTTAAAAATGTTGACAGGATAGCATTACAGACATCAAAATGTCACAGAAGGTGGAGAAAGAGCTTTGGAAATGTAAAAAATGGAGAACTGCCAGTGTTCATTGGATTAGCGGCATTTGCAAGCCACAATCCAGCCAACAAGAGGCAATATGAAAGAAATCTGTGATTAGAAGAAATGCCCTGGCTTAATCAGCTAAAATCTTGTATGGCTAATACCAGAAGTTCTTTTTCATGCACTCAAAAATGCTTGATGGGGGTGTGACTGAAAATAAGTTTAAAGATTATTTGGTTTCATTCAGACTATGACTTGAAGAATTCTAATTAGCAAGTAGGCTGAGGCAAAAAACACCAGAGAAAGAAGCAAGTTTGAATTAGCTTAAACTTGGAAATATAAAGAAATAATTGTCTGATCTAAGACACTTAAGAAGAGTATGGAAATGTCTTCTGCCTATGCCCTTGCCATCTCACAAACATGAGGTTCCAGTTTTACAAAAGAAACTGTAAAGTTCAGGGTAGGATTTCAGCTGGTTTGGACATTAATGTTCTAAACTGCTGGCACTACTCCCTTGCTCTCATTATCCCTTACTGATCTAGATAGCAGGAAACGTTATATTACTAGACTTGAACATGCTGGAAAGGGATTGTGCATTTGAAAATTAAATTTCCTTTGAAAAACAGTGGTATAAGGTTAGGAGTAATTATCTCAAAACCCACCAAATTATAAATGTTACCAAGGTTATATCGATCTCCAAATACCACTTCATTTTCCTGTAAATGATTGCATTACACTGCATTTCATCATGCTGCTAAAACATGATGAGTTTGGTTGGAATTAGTAGTAATACTCCAATGCCTTGTTATCTCTGCATCAGTTGCTGAAAAAGAGGAAATATTTTCAGTGCTGCAAAGTTGTGTTTTAGAGAAAGACGCAGTAAGAGAGTCATAAAATATATACATATATATATATCTGTTTGAATTGCCTCAGTGAGAAAGAATAACATGGTGTGCAGGGGAGGAGGAAGTAACAAACATGGTGGTTAACCCACACACTAAGAACACTCTGAGTGTTCTGATTAATTACAGAGAAGCCAATTGTTTCATGTGAAAGATGGCTCATTATTTAAGTATACTCAGAAAATAGTTAATTAGTTTACTTAACCAACTGTACTTTTAGTTTGTCTTATTCTTTGTGCTCTGAATGATGTTAAATGTATTTTACTTAATCTGTGCAATTGATTCATTTTCCTTTATTTTTGTTACAAAATATCAATATGAATCGTTGAATCATCCAACTACATTTCTCTGTTTGAGGTGAAAAATAATCAAAGGAAAGAAAAGTAATTTAATTTAGTGTTAAGAAGCTGCAGACTGATGTTTACAATAAATCAGCCACTATTACAATCTTTAATAGTTGTGAATGAGACAGAGCAGATGTGGATACATCTCTCCTTTTCTTTATTCTTAGGGGCTGAATCTCTCTTTCACTATTCTAAAATGAGCACATGGGTTGTTCAGTTTGGTGAATAGCAGGACCATTTTATGAAATAAAAACCAAGGCCAGGAGTCTTTTAACTCCTCAGGTTTGTTGCATTAAATTATTAAAAAAAAAAAAAAAAAGACAAAAAAGATGGATGTTCTGTTTCCATACAACATTTAAACAGATGTGACAGTCCATAAACAGAATGAAAAGTGAAGAAAGGACCCTTATAGGTTAGGCATTTTCACTCAGCTTCTCTTTTCTATAGTATGCTTATGCAATATTGCAGTCCCCGGGAAAGAAGCTGCAGCTGTACAAACCCTATTGCTTTCAGTTTACAAACATATTTTCTGTTCCTGATTTTCCACTGACACTATTAGAGATTGAAACATTGCTTTTCTGAGAAATCTTTCAAGTATGACCATAACAGTTAATATTCTGGACATATAAGAAATGCCATCTGCATTAGCCACTGTGTCTCTACTTCAGGTGTCAGACAGGAAAAATAGAGGAACCCAATGAGAGATAAGTCCTTCAAAAGAATTCCTTACTATCATCAGACTCATGATATCCAGAACTCACCTTATGTTTCTACAAAATTGTTTCCTAAGAAGGTTCATCTCTGAAATTATATACAGGATGAGTTACACTCTCAGCATATTTTTAGAAAGTTTATGAGAGCTAAGAAAGGCAGAAAGGAGGAGGAGTAGACAGGAAAACCAAAAATATTTTATGTTTTTGCAAGAGATTAATTCCACAGTATAAAAGACTGAAAAGGGAATGGGTCTACAGATCAACTTGTACGCTAATGCATGCCGATATTTAAAAACTACACAGCATTTTTTTTCTAAGGATCTTTGTAAAAATGGGTATTTATTATTCTTCTTTACAGATACTCTCTTTGCTAAAGGTCACTCTCAACAAGCTGAAACATGAGCAGGTGTGAGGTGTTCTATCTCCTGTGTCTGTATCCTATCCACCACAAGACACCATGGCCCTGCTAAGATGAACAGCTATGCAGAGAGGCTTTTGTCTGGTTAATCTTTTGTCCTGTCAGGTTCACAACACCCTTTGCAGAACTGTAGTTCAAGGTCCTCTGATGTTTACTTTACATATCACCACCTATTTTTCTGAGGTTTTTATAACTCAGGCATGAAAAATTTGCTCCAGGGTGAAAGTTGGCATGAAGGTATCTCCAGACAGGAGCACAGCTTTTTCTTTTTTTCTTCTTTCTTTTCTTTTCTTTTTATTTTTTTTAACTAACTTTACAAAAAGGAAAAGAAAAAGCTAAAATATTTCCAAGAGCTTGAAAAGCTGGAAGCAGCAAGAAGATCATTTACTTGAAGCAGTTTACCCAAACCTAACTATAATAAGAATCATAGCATGCCTTTGCTCAAAAGTAACCCAAAGCATTGTTACCCACTCAGTCCTCTACTCTATTAGAGTTCAGTGGGATTTGAAGATGGTTGGGGTATTTTGGTTTTATTTGAAGTAATCCACTGTGGTAAAACACTAATAGCAGGAATGCTGTGAGGTCTTAAAGTCACTGGAATTTCCAGCTCCTTGTAATTTGGCTGAACTTCAGATAAGAGGACACCCATTTCATATCTCTAGAATTAATACTCAGGTTCACCTCTAAGTGGTGAGCCCCACCATAGCATTAGGGAAGGTACTAAAATTTGCCCTTGCTTCATGTGTTTGCCACAACCACTTCAGGCATCCCAGAGCACGTAAGGTATCCTTGAGAAAGCTACTCAGCTCAGCCATGGGCAATATACTTTGCCTAACGTTAGGATGGAAATAAGTTTTACTTTGATTTAATTTTCTCGTGTTTTTGACTGGCAGCCCAGGCTGCCTGAAATTCACCACCATCATTACAAGTTTCAGATGGCCTTTCCATACCCCATGCCCCAATCTCTCTTGCAGGCATGATGTGAATGATAAGAGACAGGCTTCGGTGGTTTTGAAAAGGAAAACGGACCTTTACTAGAGCTGTTAATATGGAAAATATCCTAAACGCTCATGCATTAGATCACAGATTAAACATGTCCTATATGGTTACTTACCCCGCTATTAAAAGTGAAGTAGGCACTACCAGATGAAAAACATGGTCCTTGTGCAAAGAGATTAAAATCTGACCTGAGTCACGTAGAGTGCTGGCAGTGTATGACTATCTTTCAGTCCAGGTCTCAACTGTGCAAGCACAAAACGTACATCCACACATTTTTACTCACAAAGGAGGGTTTTCAGTGTAAAAATGTGTCTTTAATAAGCATCCAGTGGACTTCCAAACCTGAGACCAGGGAAGGCTGGCTTCAATAATAATTTTGGAAGGAATTTTGGGTAACATAAGGGAATATGGATATTTAGGACTTTGGAAAATATGGGCTATGTTTCCTCATTTCTAAGCTGTTTGTTTACTTCGTTTTATTTTGTCCTGTCTTACTGTTGTACTGATAGATTCCAAAGGTATCAAGACCCCAAGAAAGTGATTCATCTTACAAAAACCCCTTAGCCTGTCTAAAATGTGTTACAATATTTGGCACCATTGAATAATGGTGGTGTCAAAGTTAAAATCCATCTTTCTTCATTAAAGTATTTTCCTGCCCTTAACAAGATATAGCGCAATAATCTCTCTTAAATTTAGTGTTCCTGAATAAAAGTAAAGATTTCCCGTTCTTTTTCTTTACCTTTTGAAAGATCTTGAGGTGACAGGCCACACCAAAGTGCCTACAGGGATGACCAAATCTCCATTTTCTTTACCTGAAGATTACTGCTTTTCCTCATGTCACCTTTCTTCCTTCAAATGCCACAGGACTTATTGACCCTTACCTTGTCACAATGGCTCTCACAAACGCTTCTCAGGATCAGCTTTTCCTAAGTTGAAGACTATTTACATAATTCTGGGGGAGGTACAGAGAGAAATTTTCAGGTAACTTGATATTTACAGGGCTGGAGCACCTTCAAGCAACAGTTCTTGAAAATTGTAGTTATATAGTGGTCTGAAAGAGAAGAAAAATAGTTGATATCATATAAACCAGCATAAGTTATATAGTTAAAAATTTATAACTAATTTTAGAGTTACAATGCAGTTTCCAACTGTGAAAAGTTACCAGACATGGAAGATATGGGGGTCTACAAGAGAAGAGAAATGTGAATTTGCAGGCCGATAGAAAAAAGAGATTCCAATCTTTTTCCAGAGCTGGTAAAGTTATTAATTGGGGGCAGATTTAAGGTAGCCAATGAGTGTTTTTACACCCCTTCAGTGAAATGAGAATTCACCTAGGTCCTTACTCTTTTCAGCATGGAGATCCATATCTATTCCTGCTTTTACAGATTATGAAAACAAAGCTTTTTAATATGTATATTTTCAGTCCTCAACATCGAGAAGCACAAGGAAAAAATCTTTGAGATGCTGATAGCTTTGCAGTATAAGAGCTTACAGGCTTCATTTTATTTTTCCTGCCTAATAACTTCGGATTACTTCCTGTTTACTGTCAGTGCATCTAATGCGTATGTCAGCCTGGTGCAGCACTGACATGATATATGCATTAGACCACACATTGATAGTAAAGAGAAAGTTACTTGATTCTGACAGGACAAGAAAATTACTCACAAGCAGTAAAATCGAGGGCTGCCATGTGACTATGTTCTGCTTTGAAACCATGGATCACATGATGATAACATAAAAATGAGGGGACTGTGAGAGATGCTGGGACTGCAAAACCAGTTATCTAGCCCTTTTGCCTGCATGTGCCCCACATTAATATGTACACCTGCTTTAATCTCCCTTATGATGTCCTCATGGGCTGCTGAGCTTTGCTTGGTGTTATTGTATATTTTTTATCATCACAGTCAGCCCAAATGCTACCCACCTTGTATGCTGCCTTGTTTCCTTTGCAGCACTTAAGTGACTGTTTCTTAGACACAATTCCTTCTCTTTGCAATGACTTTGCTATTTACCTACCCCACACACTCCTTCTGGTCACACTGACTGCACTGCCCCAAAAATACATGAGAGACTGGGAAAGCTAAGGCAATCCAGGGGAAAAAGAAAGGGGGTAACAGGAAACTTGCTGTCAATATTAATAGTTTAGTGTCTTCTGAAGAAAACGCAGACTTGTGATAAATGAAGACTGCAATTCCTTGCAATTTTGTTGATAATATAATTACAAACTTAAAGCATTCAATTCACTACCTCAGAGAAATTAAGGAACAAGAAAATATATTATCTACAGATAAAACAATACAGTTGAGGTACCTGAGATCACGTCCATCTGTTTCTTAAGCAAATTCTGAGATTCTATTTAGTTAATGTGAGACGCTGAAAGGTAAGTCATTGGTTAAAAAGCCTATACGTGTATTTTTGTCTTTACTGTGATTTACATAAACGCCGACAGTGCTACCTGAAAGTGTTCCTGTCCTGATTTATGGGTGTGTTTGTATTGCTCATATCATAAATCTTCTCCTCCTGGACACTTCTGTTCTGGTATTTATTGACCAAAGACAATTTGTGTTAAGAATGTTTTGAGATCTTGCCAGATATGCACTAGGGGATATTTGAGAAAACATTCAGTACTCAAGTGAATGAATCTAGGCAAGTGTATGATCTCACTACCCAGATAAACATTTTGCCATAATATTTTAGTACCCTATTTTATTAGGAGAAGCCTATGTCTCCATATGCATCTATTTACCATAGAGTCAATTCATTTAGGCCAAATCAAAATAAGTGCTGTAGGAACTTAATTTAGGCTAGCAGTCTCAGGATGGTGATTATGTCCCAGTGAAGAAATCTTCAGGGTCAGATCTTCTTTTGCTAAATCAAGCTTGAGCCTGAGTACTACCCCATATTGAAACAAAATGCCCAAACATGCCCTCATGCCCTATTTCTAAATTTCTAAGAATTTTTCTTCAAGGAGAGAATTCCTTTTCACTAATTATTATCAAGTCTGAAAATGCCTAGAAAGCTTTGCTATAAATGAACATTTTGCACTACTGGGAGCTGTATGCCTTCACTGTAAGAGGTGTAGTCACCAAAATAAACAGGCTGTATGACTGTGGGAGAAATATGTTCGGGAGAAATATGTTCAGGAGAAACTGAGGCACAAGGACATGAAGGGGTGCCTGCGTACGGAAAAAATCAGCTTTGCAGCACCTAGTGGCACAAGGGTGAATTTCTTTAATGCCTGACCCATGATGTAACATTCTTAAGAAGTTCCCACCTGGGACAATAGCAGTAGGAGCACGGATCCACCCTCTGAGGGGCTTTCCATGGCTGGAGTGGGGCCAAAGTCAACCTTTGCCCTGGGGTTAGGCACCCTTCCTTCAGAGGACAGAGGGAGAGGTTAGGGATTCCCCACACTGTTTTCTTTGCCTGCCTGCCCATCCCTATGCAAGGCAGGGTCACAGCACCCACACTGGAGCCAGGAGATGCTCCTGTGCTTGGAGGAGCTCTGCATGCCAGCTGCTTCCAGCTGTTGGAGGAGCTCTCAGTTCCTCCTGCTGAATCTGTTTCACTTTGCAAGATACATTTAGGGATTTGTTTGGCCAAAGAGAGAAAGCAAGACCAAGCATTAATCTCTGTCCTTCTCGTTAGGGCACTCACCTGGAAGGGAGGAGACCTGAGCTCCAGTCTCTTGTTTCAATGAGTGTTTGTGTGGTTTATATTAAACAGCCATTGAATAAAATACTTAAATAGTAATTGAAGCAGGGATAGCAGCCTGAGTCTGCCCCCTCCCCTTCCATGTGAGGGCCCCAAACCACCAGAGAGTCATGCTCCATCTTGCTATCTCCATATCTCCTTATCTCTCTCTAATGAATCTGTTATTATTTGATGAAAAAGGTGGAACAGCTTCCACAGCAAAGATGGAGATAGCACCTTTCCCCTGGTTTTGGAGAGGTGGGTTCAAAGGCTCTCAGGCAGAGCAGGAAACCCAGCCAAGGTCTCCTTGTCCTGAGCTGTGGGTTCGCAGCAGGAGCAGTGGTCCTGCTCCTCCGGTGGCTGTGCATGCTCGGAGATCACTCACCAGATTGAAATCCTGTGGGGGACCACACAAACAGAATAATACCTCATTTGTAGATCCCTATCCAAACAGCATGAATTAGGTGCTGAGCTACTGAGGACTAAGACATTTGGTGTTGTGCCCAGCAGCAGAGCTGGAGGCACTGGGGGATCTCTCTATCCAGATGTGAGGAACTCTGGGGAAGTGGCAGGTGAGTGGGGGCTGGAAGAGGGCTCTGCCGGGACTCATGGAAGTCTGGTCATTGCCTGAATCTAGCCTCAGGTCACCTGCCAGAGACCACACAGGGAGCCTGGAGAGGAGCGAGACCTGAACAGCCATCTCCTAAGGCACAGCCCCAGCCTTGTCAGCCTGACACCTCTTTGCTCTTAAGCACTCCTATGCAATTTCTCAAGGAAAAAAAAATGTGTAGGGAGGGTGGACAAGGCAGACTGTTCATCACCCAGAAAGATCACAGCTAACAGCCATTGCCATTTCTAGTGGATACGTGTAATTAGCAAACCATTCAGTAGACAGTCCTGAATGAAAAGCACAAATAAAGCTGGTGAGTTCCTGGTGGACCGATTTAGTTATCTTTCCAGAGGAAAACAATGTGCCTGTGTGTAACCTTTTAACTCTTTTTCTCTTTCTTTCTCTCATTCTTACACTGGATAATTATTTATTTTGTAGCTTAATTAGCTAATTATGCATGTGTTATGGTGATTTTAAGCAGGAAGTCTCTTTGTTTAGTTGGTGGCATGTGGCTTTTGTTCAGCTTCTGTGATGTTGGTTTATAACATAATCATCTTTACTCGCAGTGGTCTGAGGTGATGAAGCCTGTTCCCAATGCTAATATTTTAATTACCAGAGTAAAGTTTGAGAAAGGGCAGTGACTGACAAGGAACAGCTTCACATAGGTAGAGAGTAACTGGTAAATTTGCACAAGCCCCCAGCTGCTGTCTGTGATGCACAGTCGTCCTGTGATTCAGAAGATGTTCTGAGGCTTTTCAGAGGGTGTATTAAAAGGCAGTAACAAGAATTCATGAAATCCACCCAGGACTTTCTTTTCTGTCTATCAATCACTGTGTTTTCAGAAACAGGGCCTTGAACTAGATCTCTGTCCCATCAGCTCAAAAATAAAATGGTTTAGTAAGAACTGGTGTTTAGGAACCTGAAAATGCAAACGGGATGTATTGCAGGGAGCTGAGGTAGGTTATCTTGCTGCCTGCTAGAGCTTCACAAGACAGCACAAGTTCACCCTCCTGCACACAACCACCAGCTCCCTGTATGTGCAGGCCAGGTGCACAGGGTCGTTGCATGACTTAGGTTCTGTATTTATTTCTTATCAAATGCCCAGCCATGAAGGCAACTAAAACATGTATCCGTGGTTCTCCCCCACAGCTGTCCGATTCTCCAGTTTGTGCGATTCAGAAATATCCAGCATGGTGCCCTGTGCCAGCTCCAAACCCTGACAAACATCTCTCATTTGCATTTAGTTGTCACACATAATGTATGCAGCCATGGACCCGCAGTAACCTTTACTCCTCCTTCTACTGAAAAGATGAGTATAGCTCTTAGGCTCATTTCCCCAGTGGTAAACTCTAGCTATCTCAGTTAGGAAACTGGTCTTCCCTCAATTCCTTATCTAGGCAGTAGAGCTGCTCAAGAGGACTATTCAGAGCCTGTGAATTAGTTTCTCCTGAGAATTACCCTTTAAAGAGCCTCTCTTGTGCAGGAACACTACAGCTACTAGCTTACAAGGCCCATAACAGTGCTTTAAACCCCTTTTTATATTCAGAGATTAATACTCTGCACACTTTCATATGTTCATATATTGAGAAATAAACTTTCCTATGAATCTATTAATTTGTCCACCAGAAAATATGCCTGCTACCTGGTGAATGCAAAACGAAAAACGTATAGCCTTTGAATAAGTCCCTTGCAAACCACAGTATGTGCAATAGTTCCTACATTATCAGCTTTGAGACTGAAATGTTACTCTATGTTTTTAAGCTTACTGACAGTTTTATGATTTAAAGGCATTTTTTTCTGCATCTTTCCCACCCTCCCATTCACGTATTCTTCACGGTTATGCCTGTGTAACAACACTGAGTAATAACCCCTTTCCCTAAGGGATCAAGGAAGGAAATTCGACAAGTCACTGCC
>JANHGB010052326.1:0-14656 GCA_026283785.1 Coracopsis vasa | reverse complement strand
ATATAAGGAAGAAGTTCTTTACTGTGAGGGTGGTGAGGCACTGGAATGGGTTGCCCAAGGAAGTTGTGAATGCTCCACCCCTGGCAGTGTTGATGGCCAGGTTGGACAGAGCCTTGGGTGACATGGTTTAGTGTGAGGTGTCCCTGCCTATGGCAGGGGGATTGGACTGGATGATCATAAGGTCCTTTCCAACCCCAACTATTCTATGATTCTATCTCAGAGATGCTCACTGTGTGTTTGCTCTGAATAAAATACAACTTAGCAACCAGCTGCCTGTGCCTCCATATGTCAACTTGACAGATCCACCAACCTTTCCCTAAAGCCTTTTGATGTCGTGTGGCTGGTGGATGGCTTGATTAGGAGTCCCTCATGAGATTCAGGTCTGATCTTCAGATAAATCTCTTTGCATGCCTTGCCCTCGTATTTGCACTGCCTGCTCCATGTGTAGGACATCCATCGACAGAAACCCGCTGCAGAGCAAATGTTACCCTAACATAAACACCCTGCTAGATTTCCTGATTTTATTTTCCTCAGGCAGTGTATATAATCTGGTTTTTTGTCCTTGCTCAGCCCTTTGAAATATTGCGAGGCTGCTCACCGATCTTATCTTACACAAATATTTACACACAGTTGTACTTTGTGATGCATGATTTAAACTGCCTTTGCTGGATGAGAGTGATCCAGCCCTCTGGTCCTGGGGTTGTGAGGAGGCCAGCCCATGATACATGCCCCATGGAGAATTCTTGCTGACTCAGCCAGAAGGCTGCCAGTATCTCCCAGAAATAACCCATATTGCCATAAAAGCTTCTGGCCATCTTCTGCCACCTTTCTTACGTAGCTTGATCTACTATCTGCTGGGTGAACGCAGTGTTGCTCTTGCCTAGAGGAAGCTGTAGATGATATGAAGCGGTGGCTTTGTTAAGCAGTGAGCTTACTCCAGTATCCTGTTGTTTGCAAGGGCCTGTGGGATAGATGGGTATGATGGGGTGAGACAGGCTGGTGAGGCAGTGCTGAAGGAGTGGGATAGACTGGGAGCATCCAAACAGTGTTGCCCCAAAGCCCTATGTTGCACAGCGCTGAGTATGGAAACAGCATCTCACTAAGGAATACTGATTTTTAATCATAATAATAATAATAATATCTCAGCATCCCTACCCTGACTTCGACTTTCTGAAGCAGCAGGAAGAGGGGGATTCTGTTTTTACAACATCCCTTCTGACAAATATTAGAGGGAAGTACTTTAAAGCATCCCACTGTAATATTTGGATGCTTTCACTCAAACAGAAGCCATGCGTTTCAAGCAGAAGTTGCTGGGTGAGGCTGCAGTCTCTGGAGGGTCAGAGTGAACATTTGTGATGGTTCCCCTGCCCTTAAAACGTACAGATTTGTGCATTTCTGTATTTATGAATACATTTTTCTGTGCATAAATCACTGGGCACTACTTAAAGTGAGTCATCTGAAGGGAAAGATGCATCACTCCTGTGAGCTTTTACTGGAGGCTCAGAACTAACGCTTGGTCAGGAATGCTGGGGAGGTCACTGGCTTTGACTTTCTACTGTTTAACCCTTTCTTAGGTGTCCAAAAGTCAACCCTGCTGCTCTAATAGAGTAATCAGCAATTGTCTAACCTGAGCCATGATGCTGCTTATGCTACTGGTTTTTAAATCCCAAAGCGTAGAAGGAGTTAGGAGGGAAGCAATGGATCCAACTGATGGTAAAACAGCTCAAAGTAACTCTAGTGATGGGTGATTCTGTTTTTACAGAGGCCAGCAAAGTTCACCAAAGCCCATTAAGGCTTCTGAGCCAGGTCAGCGGGCTTTGGATCAGGCGCTTCGTCAGGATGGCTGCCTGGTGAGCTGTGCACCTAATACACTTTTAATGAAAATGTTATCCTCTGGAGCGAGGCCAGGTACAACCAGAGCAGGAGCAAAGACCCTCCAGTCCCTAGCAATCACAAGGAAAGATATTACAGCTATTTCATAAGCCTGTGTGTTTTAAAAGTCTAAGAAAACCAGCCCACATCAACAGCGGAATGAGCAGACTTCGACGTGGACACGTCATTTAATCACAATTTAATAAGGCTCCTGTATCAGCCTTTCGTAATGCAACTTTCGGGTAGCACCAAACAAAGGGGTCACTGTGGGAGAGAAGAATGCAGCCTTTGAGTCCCAGTTTCTTTTTAGGGTCCCCCATGTTTCGTTTTCAGCGAGCTGCTGGTGGAATGAAATGCTTTCCGCATGCCAACTGTTACCTCATAAATGGGCCTTCTGAAAAGTGATTTGTGATCACAAGATGATTATCAGCCTTCTTGGCCGAGCTCCTGTGAGAAGCGTGAGTTCTTCTTCCCTCAAAGAAACCTTCAGGTATTCAGGCCTTTAACAAGTGCTCCCGAGAGGTGTTTAGGGCCTGGAGGACAAAAGGGTGTTACTTTAATAGGACAGCAAGCTGTTGGGAGCTAATAAATTGACCTGGGACAAATATGCTCAGTCTGGTGGTCTTGGTTGTGTTGCGAGGACGTGGGAGCAATGGTGTATCAGGCAGGGATGACTGCCTGCACTGAGGATCAAAACCTGCTGTGCCTAGTGATGCCAAAGGATGTTCATCCCCATTGGGGTTAATGGTCTCCCAGGTCTCCATGTTTTGAGACATCTCATCTCACTGAGAGATGAAGATGGCAGTGAATGATCTGGAGAACATCAGTGATGATGATATGCAGGGGACAAAGGTGTCTTTGCTGTTGTTGTGAGCCTCTTGGTGTTGCTATTCCTCTTGCTTAACAGATTTCTGATTATAATGTGGTCCATCCTCTCTCCTTATTCTGCAGAGCTGAGGCTGGAGCCCAAGACCCATGGCGTAGGAACATCCATCACCCCGTCACATCTCTGGTGGGCAGCATTGGCTGAAGTTGCATCTGACTGTCTCTGTTGGAAAGAAAACCCAGCCTCTGAGGCTTTCCAAGGTATGAATTTAGTTGGTTCATGCAGCACCTGGAAAGCTTTGGCCCAAAAGGACAAGCTGGAAAACAGAGAATTGGGGTTTTGTTTGTTGCTCTGTTTTTACCCATGCCCTGTTGACTCTCCCCAGATCTGTTTTCTCAAAAGAGTCTTGTTTGCCTGTTTTGGAGTGAAAATAGCTTTTTTTTAACCAGCACTTGTGCTATGATGTGTACTGAATGTGTCTCCGATGCTGGAGAGGTGGAGTCCTGTCTTCAGTGTTTTGCCATGGAGGGGCTCATTGTTTCTGCATTAGCAGAACTCTCCCGGTGTGCTGTGCATGGCAGCGTGTTGTTCCCAAGGATTCCTTCAGCCCATTCCTGGGGGATTCCAGCTTTCATTTTGTCCTTTGTTTGTTTTGTTCTTGCTTGATACTGCACAGGCATTGGGCTGGACGATGCTTTTTGTGTGTTGGAAAAAATAACTGAACTCTCCAGTGCTTCTTGCCACGAGTGAAAACTGATTGGAGGAAAAAGGAGTTTAGAGCCTCTTTTGGCTTGTAAGGCTCTTAGAGGCTGAGCTTTGCATTGTTGTCATCTCTGGCGTGGTGCTGGGAAGCAGAGAGCAGCCTTTGCTCTCAAGGGTGTGGATCACCACTGTCATGCGTGGCCACCTTACTTGCCAAGCTGCTTTCAGCAGCCGCCTGCCCCCAGAGCTTGCTCAGTGTGGACATGTCCATAAGTCCCTCCTTAAAGCTCTTTGCTCATGTGATACAGGCATAAAACCATTGATGGAGCTGCTGTGACCTGGGCAAAGTTCATCCAGTGTGTGCTGCGTGCTCCTGTTGGCCTTGAACTTCCCATCCAGCTGGCCTGGTCTGGGCTTGCTTGCAGGCACTGTTGAGACAGGACCTGCCTTTGCTGTATGCTCTTGTCGTGCTTCTGAGCCTGAGGCTTATAGCTGTGTAATGTTTGCCTTCAGTTCTTTTTCTTTACTGCATTGTTTGTGCATATCTGTGTGTATGTTTAGATATCCATATAAAATATATATAGGCAATATCTATACTTGCACACAAACCTGTTCACAACACAATATTATCAATAGACAAAGTATTATAGTATATAGATCTTAATAAATCCTACTTGTTTCAGTGAGTGGACAGTTGGCAATTAAATTACAGCACCATGGCAGACCAAACAAATGCTATGCGTTGTCTTGTTTTTCCCTGCTGCTGAGGGCATGGTGCCCCTGGGTAGGATGGAGTCAGTGTTGCTTCAGCTCAGCTTTCCTGAGCTCCAGATGTGAGGATTAAACAGGAGGAGTCATCTGCACCCAGCTGTCTCTTCTGAGCAATGGTCTTTGCATGTTTGGCAGCCTTAAGCAGTGTACACTTAAATTACAGGATGGATACTAGGCAGGCAGGTGTCCTGACTCTTGCAGCATCACAACAAAGTCTCCATAAGTGTTATCTTGTAAGTACTAAACAAGGACAACTTAGATTTGCTTTATCATGCTCTAATGCTGCAGAAATTAGAATTATGAAACCACCACTTTGCTATTTCTATTTCTGTTCACCAGTTTTGCACAGTGATGCAAGGCGGATTGAAATCCTGCCCAAATGGAACACTGTGAGAAGGTGGTTTCTTCTGTCCTTTCCCTTTAAGGAAAAGCAACAGGATAAAACACAAATGAAGTGGACAGGGCTTTTTCTGCATCCCAGGGCTCTCACAGCTTTAATCTCCTCTCAAAAATGTGCTTTATCTGTAATAATATATCCAGAGCTGTTGTAACTAAAGCTGTCAGGTTTCCTTTGCTGCCTTTCCTATGCTGTGCGAACACTCAGACACTGCTGCCTCCCTGATTTCAAATCAGAAGTGGCTAACAAGCAAAGGATGCTCTCAGCTTCTACCCCAAATCTGTTACAAAAGGAATAGCCTTAGATGTAGTCAAATGATATCTAATGATGAGAATCCCTTATCAATTGCAGGGTGGAAAAAATACAGCTGCTTGAGGGGGGATGCTGTGTGTAATGAGTATAATGGGACAGGTATTTTGTGCATGTCTGCATCATCCTCCCCATCACTCCCTCATCTCCTGTAGTCATCCTTTCTAGCAAAGCTTTGCATGTTATCTTTGGCCACTCCAAGGGAGGGTAGTGTATCCCTGGCTGCATCCAATACTAAAAAAGCCTGGCTGAAACAAAATACAACAGTTCTCAAACTATTCCTCGCTTTCTCATTTTTACATCAGAAGCAGGGCATTTGTCCATCAGAGGCTCCATCACAATTGTGGTGAATTAAGAGGGCCCATTTACAGGGTGTCCATAAATACGCATTGCTGCTCCTCAGCCTAGTTTTCCTGGCAAATCCTTTTGCTTTCTCATGTGTCAGAAGATCTTCCCAAAGCTGCTGCTGAACCGCACCAGCCAAATGCCTCTGTAAAGACTTTTGCAGAAGCTGAGGTTACACAGCCTCTCCTTAAATCAGAGCTGCATTGTTTGGAGTGCATCAGCCTTCTGATGTGGTGCTAGTTCCAAAAATCAGCCCCTTTCTGGATGCTGCAGATCCTACTATGATGCTACTAAAGCTCAGGCACCCAAACGCTGAGTCACCTTCTACACCTTTATGTACCACCATAGCCCTGGCATTAGGCTGACTTCCAGCGTGATTGAACATGGTTGTTCCAGCTTCATTTGGTGCTCAACAGCCAAACAAAACACGTCCTGGGTGTTCATGATCTGCCTGTAGTGGAGGACATGCCTCTCATTTGCTAGGGCTGGGCACACTCATGGCTCCAATGAGAGCTGTACGTGGTTGGAGCTCTGGGGAGTTCATGTGTTGAACAAGTTGAAAAAGAGCTATAAAATAAGGCATGGTCAGTCCTCACCAGTGGCTAAAGCTCTCCATAGGAGGAAGAGACAGCACTGAGGTGGCACCTTACCTGGCTGACAGCAGCATGTCTCCCGAGGAAGTATCTGTCTGTCCGTTGGCTTTCCAGGAAACTCTTCTTCTAGGAAGCCTTGTCCAAGGCTGCCGAGGTCAACACAAACATCTCTTGCCTTCAGCTGGCCTTGGCTTGAGCTCTGGGAATTCCCCATCGGAGGAGGAGGAGGTGATCCAAGGACAGTGGCATGCGGCTTGGAGGGAGCGCTCCTCGTGGGGACCAGGCTGCCTGTGACCTTCTGTCTTCTAGTAGTGGACAGCCCCATTCCCAGTGTGCCTTCACTGATGTGGGTCTGGAAGGATCCTTGCAGCACAGGAGCAACCTCCAGCGCCACGTCAGCTCCTTTTGGGAGTGATGCTCCTCCCATCCTTGATTTGGGAGCAATAAGTCCTTCCATCACCATTGCTACCTCTTGCAAAGCAGGCTGTTGGCTAACCCAGGCATGAAATAGCCTCACCACTGGGGCAGGGAGGGAGGAATGAATAAATGCCAAAAGCATGCCAATACCAAGCACAGGAAAGGTTGTTTTTCATTTATTATTGAGGTATCAAAGATAGGGGAAACATGGAAGCAGCTCTGGAAGAGCTGGGCGGAAGGCCGCACAGCATAGGAAGTGTTGGTCAAATAAAAGCGGAGGATGTTTATGGTGTGAAATCGGGAAGTGTTTTCAGGAAGCTGGTAGGAAAATTCAGCTGAGGTAGGAGAAGGGAAAACAAGAATGCAGAGTGGGAGAGGAGGGCCTTGTTCAGCTGTATTTATAGAAACCTGGACCATCCTCAAACCTGGTGTTCAGTCAGGAGCTGCCACAGATTTCCCTGACTGCCTCGTCCCTGCGATTCATGCTCAGGAAATGATGCTATGGTGTGTGCAGGGCTATTGTGGGCCTGGAGGCTGTTTCAAGGAGCACCAGCAAGGCCAAGCTCATCAGTGCTGTCACAGATGGACTTGGAGGGGGTGAACTTGGCTCATGGTTTTAACATGTTTAGGCCATCTAACAGCAAAGAGCAGTGGAGGAAAACATGTTTTACAGATCTGCCACTGAAGGTCTCAATGCATCTCTAATGTTGCTTAAATGAAAGATCCATTTCTTCTTCTAGCAGGGCTTGTAAGACCCCTGAGGATGGCGAATGGTATCACTTATAACCGAAGGTAGAGCACTGACTTGCAAGCTGCCTTGCATAGAGGGATTGGCACTAGAAGTGCTCAGGCTTTTTCCTCTGTCTTACCCCACTGGTGTGGCACAGGTCAGTAAAAATCGTCTTGTTAAACACCACCAAATTCCTGGAATGCAATTCCTAGGCAGAGCTCAAAGGCTACAAATGATTGAATACCCAGTACAAATGAAAGGAAATAGTCCTTCGTGTACACTCTGGTCTCTCTAAAATCCACTGCTGCGGGAGATCATCTGCATCAAGTGTCCTGCCTGCTATAGCTTTGGTTTTTAAGGGATGTTTTCATTTCACACTCATCCATAGCCTCTTTAGGTTAGCCAGGCAACGCAAGAGGTGTCCTTATTCACTTCTCAAGGCATTGCGTGGCTCATGGGGAGGAATTAGTCCTTGTCTATGAGCCATAATGACTGAGTGTGGGCATTGCTGGAGGGGGAGGAATCACTTTCTTCATCACTGCATTTCACCCGCACTGAGGGAAAGATGCTCAACAGGATAGATGTAAGATCTGATTGCAAGCAAGGCTGCTATTTCCATATATTTGATTTAACTTTTAGTCAAAGTAAATTGTTTTTCAAATGCAGATAACGCGGCAAATGGCTCCAAAACTCAAACATGAAAAAGCACTCTATCAGGCATGTCTGTCAGCAAAACAGACGCCATCCCATAAACCTGCCAAAACAGCCCTTCGCTCCAAACAATCAAAACTGGAAGGAATGAAAAGGCTCAGCTTTAAAAACCTCTCCTTGGATGTTTAAGATAAAAAAAAAACCCAACCCAGCTCTCAATTGGTGTAATTTGGAGTAGGTTAATGTAAAAATGAAAGCGATTCCATAAATCTTTTAGTGGAGATCAAAAGCAACGAGTGCAGGAAACCAGAAAATTGATGATACGACATTTTCCGACACTCTATAACATTCATATTATTCAGAGAGCTGCCAACTGCAATTGTTCAAATAGTCTTTTAACTGATGTTGTTGCTTCAACTCATAAGCCAGCCGCTGAGCTCCCCAGGGAAAAGCATATGGGAAGACAGTAGCTCAATTAAGAGTAATACGGTGTGTGGCTCTTAATCCTTGGTCGAGCCCTTGTGCCAGAAAGCTCTAAAGTATGGGCTTAAATATAAGCCTGTGCTCAAATTTTATCTTTTATGTGCATTTTTTGAGTGAAATGCCCCAAATACTCTTGAATCCCTGTTTGGAAGTGGGCTGCTCAGATTGCAGCTGGGCATGCTCAGAGGTGGCACCTACTTTCTCCTGGGTGCATTGGGCTCTGCAAGCAAATCTGGATGCTTTCCATCATTGATAAATCTTGGTTTCTCATTGCAAAACCCGATTTGAAACCTGTCTCCCTCTAGTGTTGCAAACACAAGATGAAGGAGGTAAACGGGGTGTCAGAGATTTAATGTCAGAGACGCACTCCTGGTTAAGTGTGCAGAAACCAGATGTCAGCGAGCTCTCCCCATAGCTGTGCACCTCCACTGATGACTAGAGGACAGGGTTTGGAGGGGTTTTGGATGGGGAGGGTGGTGCTGCGAGCTGAGCTGCTGCTGGCTGATGAACCAGGCACATTTTGGCTGGGTTGTGCTGTATCTTGTGCTCCGCTGCAGGAATAGCTTCTCCGTTGCGTGCCGGCGTCTGTGCTGACTGCGAGTCTGGCATCCTCTTGCCTGTCCTGAAAATTAGTGACATCTGAAGACAATGAGCGATGAAAACAGCATTATGGAAAGCTCACTTGCATGGAAAGAAACACACAGGAATTGGAGCCTTCCCGGGTGGATCACACAGGTTGGGTTGTGCCCTGTGACACGGCCAGTGAGAGGTGGCAACACAGCATTGGTGTCCCCTGGTTGGGCTCCTATAGCTGATCTCAGCAGATGGGAACAGCATGTGGAGCAGAGCTGAAAACGTGTTTATTTAGCTCATTTTCTTTTCCTTCCCATTTGATGGGGCAGTGATGCCTGCACCTTGGCTGTGGGCTCACAATGGATGAGGTGTGCCAGCCTTAGGTTTTTTTGACCATGGCATTTCATCACATCCTTTTGATTTTAGCCTCTTTGAAGCCCAGAGTTCTGATAGTTTCCAGTGTTAAACACTAAAATCAGACATGAAAACACCTCAACCAGTGCAGAAGTTTAAACCCCTTATTCACACACGCTGGAAAGGCTTTCACTTGATATGCTGGCAATGACTGACTTTATAATGTTTATCTTCTGGCAATTATCTCTTTCTGCAGTTGATAGCGGCTCACGTTTTCCTGGTGCCAGGTTCCATTTCCAGGCTCAGTGAATGAAGTGGGCTGTCGTGTTTCCCTGCCACGCTGCGGCATGCTCTGGGCAGCCTGTGATTTTGATGGTAAATATACAGAGGAATAAGATAAACATGTACCAGAACAGCACACACAGACACACACACATGATAAAAAGTCTGGTCTTTCACCTAATTTAGACCAGAAAATTGGCATCCGATTTTATTGTTCAGACCGACTCCAAGAACACAAACATATTTTTTCCTTCAAAACAAGAACTGCCAAAATAGAAAGAATGATATCTGCTGGTTTGAACTAATTGGGATTAACTGTTTCCTGGCTGCTTTCTGTGGAGCAAGTGCTATGTTACTCAGCTGAGTACCATGGCTGACTTAAGGAAATGGATGGTACAAGGGTTCTTGCAGCCTGTGGTGGTACCCCAGTAATGGGATCTGTGCAGGAGGGACCTGCACCTTTGGGTGTTTGAAACAGGATGCTCACCCATCTCCCCTTGCAGCGTGGAGAGGTGAGTTTGGAGCTGCCAATCCAGACAGGGAAAATGAGTTTTCAGCTCATTTTAATTAGCATTTTCTGTGCACTTTCTGATTCCCCACATTCCCATCCAGCTGGTGAGACTATTTGTATTTCTGGAAGTGTTTCTGAAAGGCAGGGAAAAAAGCCCAATCCTATCGAGAACCCAAGTACTTCACTGGAATGGTTGGGATTAGAATAACATTGAAGTGAAGAGTTGTGTCTGTTTGCCTTCCGGGGTTTAGGATCCCTGTTTTCAAGCCTTTTTGCTGTAAACACAAGCCCTGGAAATTTATCTTAAGCTTTCAAAATAGCCAAATGTTGCAAAACTTGCCAGAAGGACTGAGGGAGCTGGGAGCACTGGCCTTGCAACAGGATGCAATGGGGGAGCAACCCACCCGTTGCCTGTGGCTCTGCTCGGGATGTTGAAATAGGTGCAGGAAAAACAACCCCAAAAGCATGTTCTGTAAAGGGCTGCTCTGAAGAACCATACTAAAAAAGCCACGTGTAAGGCATGGCATGTTGTATGGAGGAGCCATGCAGCTTATTTTTAGCACCATTTCCTGGCACCTTGTGTATTAACTACTTCCAGACCGAGCGCATCGGACAGGGATGGTCGGAGTCGCTGGGATTCGTGTGCTGATTGTGCACAGCATGTGTGTGACAGGGTGGATGATACAAGTGCAGAGCAGAAGTGAAGAAGGAAGAGGGGTATTTCTGATGCAGCTCCCAGGGGACCTCTCGAGGCAGAGATGCCTGAGCGCTGCGGTATGCCACTTGCCCAGATGTGTGCACCAAAGCAAACCTGGAGGCAAGCTGTTCCTGGGAGTAGCCCACATGGATCGGCACGCGAGAGCATCCCCAGGGATGCTGCATGAGGCCACCAGCTCTACCAGCCTTCTGTCCCCATCAGCTGGCGTGCTGCAGAGGCTGTCTCCAGGGAGTCATGGTAGACGAGGCCACCGGGTTGGAGAGGTCCTGTGTGTTCAGGGGGTCACATCAGTGGATAATACTTTCTGTTTGAATAGTTAATCTCTTTGTCAGGATGTCCCTCAGGCTAGATATATGCCAAAGACCTGAGCTGGCCCCCAAAAAATAGATAAGGCAGATGCCAAACAGTAGTGGGGATCTGGTGGCTTTGCTTATTCTCATGTTTCATTAAAGCTTTCAGCAGTGCTGTAAAGGGCTGATGCTCTCCCTCCTTCTCACAGGCAGAGCATGCATGAGGGCCTCAGACCATCGTTTCCTCATAGAATTGGTTATATTTGATTTATTCAATGTTATGCCAAGCTGTGTAAAGTTTGTGAGAGGAGATGTAAAGTGCTGGGGGAGGAGGAATCTTCTAGGAATAATGTTTCCTTGGATGACCTTTAGGAATACATTGAAGAAGCTGCGCAAGCAGTGGAGGGAAGGATAGGGGAACCCTCTTCTTTAAGGAAAATGGACATTTTCCTGGAGCTGTGGGTATTTGTCTTTCCCAACAAATCCCACTTTGGTGGGTAACACAGGGAGAGATCTTCCTTCCCCTGCCAGTCTGCTTTTGCTGCTGGGTCATTGAGGAAACCACCAAACCAGCTGAGAGAACATTGATTTTGGGTTGCTGGTTTGTTTGTTTAATGATATAGTCTGCTATGAAAATCTGGGGCAAATTAAGGGAAAACAAAGCAAAGATTTTTCCTGGGAAGAAGAAAAGAAAACCAACCTCAGAAACCCACAATTGTGTTTCCTAACTTGATGGAGAGAAAGAAGCAAGCACATGGTCAGCCCTCGCCACCACCTGCATGGGACTCCTTAATTCCTGGGTCTAGAAAATAAGTGATCCCACAAACAGACCCCTGGCAAGGTGTCAGGAGCTCCCAAACCATGAAAAGAAGCTATGCATTTTTCCCCCCTTTTGCTAATTTTCCTCCCTTAAGGCTTCCCTGGATTCACCCTCCTTGCTGTGATTTCCCCCTCTGATTACAGAGGTGATCAAGGAAATTCCCATTCCCCAACATCCTCACACCTGGCTCTGATTTCTCTGCAATTGATGATGTGCCAAGTGTCGAGGGTCTGACTCCAATTTGGGTGTCAAATGGGGAGAGGTGGCTCATGAAAGATGGTCAGCTCCAGGGCAGGGTTTAGCTGCCAGTTTACAGGCACTTAAAGCTTGTGCAAGCAGTAGGTTAGGGAGCTGCAAATGTGGACCATGGGCAAGGGGAAAGGCTGGGCTTGCAGGGGATGCCTGGGCTGAAGGGATGAAGGCAGCGGGTGAGAGCAGGGAAGCCTTCCTGCATGGCTGCATGGCTTTGGTGGTTCAGAAGCAGCAACTTTCCTTCTGATTTCTATCCCTGCTTCTGATTTGCTCTGTCACCTCGGGCAAATCATTTAACCCCAGCTTCAACCTATTTTACGGGGATGTTGCAAGGCTTAATTAAGGCTTGTAAAAGGTCTTGAGTTCCTGCGAGGTGCCTGCTGGATGAGGGTGATTAATCACATGTTGATGGGAGAGATATTGTGGGGGTAAATCCCAGCAGTCAACAATAGGGCAGATGATATTTTTCCCTGGGGGAATAAGACAAGGGGGTTGTAAAAGCATGCACAGATCAGATTTATTCATTCTGGATATCAAGTTGTTGAAGCTGGAGGGAGGCTCGATGGCCAAACCCACAGAAATCTGACTGCATGGCTGAGATAAAGACATTCTGAATTCCCACAGATATCAATCAAAGATGCATAAATTGGGGTGTTTCCCCCCAAACTTCAGAGTCACAAAGGCAAACAAACCTGATGTTTTAGGAATAAATGTTTGGTGCTTCCTTTGAACACCATCCTAACACTCTGAAAACATCCCCCCTGTTGGTATTCATTGCTGTAGAGCAAAAGGAAAGATTATTCCGAGGAGGAGGAGGAAAAAATCCCTGCACCTTGTGCTGAGCTTTCTGCATTTCTTCGCATGATTGCCCAATTGCCCTTCCATATAGAAAAGGAGAGGAGGGGGGAAAATCTGGGCTCTGTGCAGTTATTTGCAAGATGACCCAGTTCTCCTTCTTCGTGGAAGAAATAGGGAAGGAAAACTCGCCTGCTGAACTCTGTGCAGTGGTTTTTGGCTTATTTGGGTTTTGACCCACTTCTCTTCTCCTATAACTCCATCTCCTTCAACAGACTGGCCCCTAATTTACACCAGCATCCTGAAAAGGAGCTGGCGCTTGGAAAGCAAACCAGGCAAAGGCTGAACAGGCTTTGATCTGCTTTGAATTCAGCAGGCTTTGCCCCAGCAGTTGATGGTTACAAAGGGACAGGCCCTGTGCTGGGACGGATCTGCAGGGATTTGCCTTTGAATACCAAGGAGGGCTCTCCACGGCCCTGGTGACTGAAGGAATGCAGCGAGCCCTTGCGCATGCAAACAAGGGTGATTTCATTCCCTTTTCAGAGGCAGAGCATAAATCAATATTGTTTTGTAGATCTCTTGGCTTGCCACATTTTTTTCCTTGGGGAACATCCAGTATCCATGTACTTACGAGGAAGGACGCTGCAGGGGAGAGGGGATGGCTGTGCCCTCTGTTTTCACCTCAATATCCAGCTCAGTGAAAACTGGGTTTTATTCTTCCAGGGAACTAAACAGAGCCAGCCAAAACCAGAGATTATCATCACTAAGGAATCCTGCCTGGGGAGCTTCCACCAACCAGGAGAGCAGTTCGTTTGAGATGGCTTTAAGCATTTCTTTATGGCATGGCAGTTTTAGTTGAGCTAAATGAAGCTTAGTGCAATGGGGAATTCAGCATCCACATGTTTAAAAATCTTTTAAGATTGGATATTTAACTCCAGCAAATAATCAAGTCCCAGGCACAATTTAGATGAGTAATATATTAAAAACAGGCTTATACAGATCCAAGAAAAACGTTGGAGGATCCATAGGGGTCATTGTTATGCACTGCAGGCTTAAATATATTGACTTTTACAACTGCAAATGGATGGTTGCATAGTGGTTTCCACTGAAGAGCAGTTTCAGTTGTGATAACTCATACAAAGTGAAATTCAGCCTTGTGCTCGGAGCCGGCATGAGGTCTAAGAACTGAGTGAACTTAATCTTTATCTCTTTACAAACATTGCATCTCTTTAATCCTTGAGGCATGCCATTCCTGGGAGGACCCTGCAGAAAGGATGCAACAGAGCAGGGCAGGAATCAGGTTTGTTATTTATGGAAAAAATCTGAAATCAGAGAAAACACATTCTGGAATTACAGGAAAAAAAACATTTTCCAAAGGGGAAGAAAATCTCAAAACCAAAAATAAACGGATTTTTTTTTTCACTGATGGAAGTGTTTTTTCCCTTCTCAGAAATTCTATCATTGTATTGCAAGCGAAAGGGAAAGTTGCCGTGTTCCAGTCAGAGTAGTGTCAGCCCTTCCATTTCAGGAAAATGGGAATACTTTTTGCAGGACAAGTATGAATCTTACAGGTTTGGATAGAAAACTGTTTCTTTTCCTGTGTGGGGGGAAACCCAAACAACTTTCTTCTGGAAAAACCTCTCTGTTAAACCCAAAGTGCCTACAGGAGTTTAAGATTTAAAGTCCATAGATAAGAGATATAGAAGGAGTTTGAGTAGGTAGGATGAGGCCATAAGTCCACAAGCTTCTCCATGGCACTGTGATCTGTTCTTCTATACTATTAGAAAAGATGCAATACTGAAATCAACTGTCACAGGGCAATGCCTTGGAGTCACTGGGATTTCTCCTAGGGATTGTTGCCCACACCAAGGCCTGCTGTTTGCATGTAATCATAGAATAGTTAGGGTTGGAAAGGACCTTAAGATCACCCAGTTCCAACCCCCTGCCATGGGCAGGGACACCTCA